>CABFWB010000923.1:162919-187501 GCA_902151455.1 Timema bartmani
CCTAAAACCTTTCAAGTATCAACAATATATTTTTCATTAAATTCCAGGATGCTTAAATATGTTATTTAGGCCTACTAAAATACTGTATGTTTATTCAAAAACTCTATTTTGAAGCATGTGGTCATATAGATTCCTATTCAAGGCCTAGTAGGCTATCTTGATCCTTCAATTCCCTCTTATACAAAAATTCTATAAACAGTAGTTAATCAAACATTTTATTTATTCACACAAAGGTTAGGTTTAGCTTGGTTGAGATGGTAAGTTATAAACAAAATATTGTGGACGAAACAAATATCACATGCCAAAATATCTATTGATTCAATTATTGAGACAGCTTTTCCAGGGTTGATCGAAATGTGTGAGTCTACCTAGGCTGTTTCATTATAAGTTGGGCAAAGTGTTTTTAATAAAACAATACTTAGTCACTTAAAAGAACTAGGCTTGTTATGTTTAAAAGGAAATGGTTCTACTTATAAATGGTTGATGCATATGGGACATCTACGCATTAAATCAAAATGAAGCGGTCCACCCAATGTTAAACTACATGGCTGAATGTTATTGAATTAATTAGGTGCATTTTCTTTATTTAAAAAAATATAGAATAATTTTACAATATTGATTTTGTCATCATTGGAAATTTTCTTGTGCTGTTGTGTGTATGGATTCTAAAAGATTTAAAAGTTATCATTAAATGACAGAAAAAAATTAAAGAATCTCACCCTCGGTGTGCACCATTTCCAACAAACAATGTTTTAAAAGACTAAAAGAAAACAATGAAGGACCAATGACTAATAACCTTTCGACATGATGTGTTTAGGATTGAGCATTTACCTCAATGTCAAATTTACAAACATACGGGGAGATAATTCCTGTGACTATCCAAACCTACACTTAGTTCAAATAGTTTAGGGCCCATAAACTTTGTTTATTTTTTTAACTGCATCATTCCAAGTTTAGTATTTGACGTTCTTTGTTTCTCAGTATACCTATGTTATGCACTTTTCTTGTTACCATTTCCATGATAAATAGTTTAAAAACCTAACACTAAACACTACGAATCAATAATAAATAATACATAAAATTATCCCATATAAAGTAAAATATATTATAGTTAAAAATATAAGGAAAAATTAAAATGGAATGTGATTAGTTTTATAAAAAGGATAATTAAACCATCAAACACTCTTAGCACTCTGTAGGCCCACGCTAAAATAATTACCTTAACCCATAACACAAGAATAATGGCTCATAACTGTATAGAGGCTTCTTGGATGAATTTCAAACAGCTGTGCTTTGCTTTTCCAAGAGGACTGTCATCAGTAGGATTCATTGGTGCGAAAACTCAGCAGGGTTATATTTATTTTTACATGGAGTTCTACGCCTGAAGACTGTGTTTTGACTTTCAGCATCTTACACTGATTTAAATCAATAATATAATGGAGTAAATTATTATTATTATTATTATTATTATTATTATTATTATTATTAGCACCGCGTCTTACTACCCATTCGGGTTATACGCATTGTGAGATGAAATGGAGGACCTACAGTTTAACGTGGAATCCGAACCATGGTGGAGGCCTGGCATTCCTCACATTTACAAATTGTGATTAATACACATCTTGTCAGAGGTGAAGGAAGGGTTTGGCAATCAGATAAATTTGTGCCAGGACCAAGGATTGAACCCCTGACCCCCAGCACAGAAGTCTGACACCTTACCCCTAGACCACCAGGTCACCCAATGGAGTAAAGGATGAGAAAAGTGGCTAAGAGTATTTACACCAATATTTTCCTGAAACTACGCAAAAATAACTTGTTAAAATCAACCTCAGATGATTATTTTGTATTAAGTAGATGTACTTTTCGAACACCCTGATTATATCAACACATGACTTACAAACTACCCTAATACCAAGAAAACACAACATCCAGTCCCCTATCCGACAATTTACCAACGATAACTCTCGGACCATCCCAGGAATGTAGCTCAGACCCCTATTTCAGTTGGCTTCCACGCTACCGACTGTGCTAAAGTGTTTAACTAATGCCAGTAAATTCAACCAGGATTTGAACCCGGGCCTGATTGCAAATGGTGGCAGAGTGTAAATGTGATTGTAAAACCTGAGATTGCTCAGCCACCCAGCTCTGTGGGTAGCTTATTTTTTAATTCAAAAACATAGTATGATAAAAATTGGAGTTGCATATAAAATGTATTATCAAATTTTTAACATTGTCTCAGCAAGTACAATAAAACCATGTTTATTAAACTATAATTACAAACAAAGACGAGTATGATGAATGTATAAGTGACAGAACCTTGTATTTTGTGAAACCAATATTATCAATTTTGATGTGGATGGGATGAACTAACGCTTCAGTTCTCAACGCTACAACTGTATCATATTACTCCGCTCTTCAAGACCAGGCAGAGCGTAGAGTGAACTACACCCTCTTCAACTTCAAAACGCTACCACACATAAATGGGGGGAGCTATTGGCCCACAGTTTTTTCCAAAAATAAATTTGAGCTTTTCTTATCATTTCTTAAACAGAATGTACCTATGCAAAATCAAAATAAAAAGAGTTTATAACAAGACAACTTTTTCATGTTTTACTTTAAATATTTCAGGAGGTATAATATGTTTTAATTTTTTTCTAACATTGTGTAAAAGATATTCCTTTCAGAATTTGCAGACGTTGTTCATAACTATTATAACAGTCACCATAAAATTAATGGATTTCCCACACAATTGAAACGAGACTTATTACGTGATATATTTGGAACCTCATGAAACTTTGACACAATGCATATTTTCATATTTTGAAAAAAATAGTGATTTAAAAACATCTATTGTGGCTTGAATTCATTTCACAAGATGCATAAGTGAATGTTCTTTAGTATAACATGCTTATTTCATAGAAATAACGACGTTCAAATTTAAGATACAAATGGCAACTCCGCTTGGTTGAAAAAGGACAGCGCTAACGGAGAAACCAATGGGTTGGAAAGGAATGGTAATAGTCCATAAGAGCCTGTACTGCAATTTGAGAGTGAATCGGCCTATTGAAATCATTTGCTTTGTCATTTAATTGCCTATTGGTGTTCATCCCAATGTCCTCAATTCTTCTAGCAACTGTTCTCGCCGAAAGTCTGATAGATTGAAATGAATCCATTTTCCCTGGACACATTTTTTAGCTGCTACAATCAAACATGATTCAATAAGCTTACCATTAATAAATGGCTTTCCTACCTCGACTAACAAATGAGCTACTCGTAAACTTACTTTAGTTGTAGTGTTGTTTTCATTTTCGTGAAGAAATTGCATTTTGATTAAATATTCAGTTTTAATGTTTCCAACTTTTCTGATTGTTGCTTTCCTAAGAATTGGGAATATTGTGTCGAGTGTTTAGTTTGTTAATGATGTATATTTTACACTTTTAATACAACTATAGTGTCATTGCACAACAAACACAATGCTTTGTTATCTAACTTGGTAGCAAAATAATTCACAATCCCCTCTGCCTTAAAAGCATGACATTCAAAGTCAACTTTTCTCTTCTTTAAGCGGGGTTTCCACATGCAATTATTATTGGCGGCACTCGACTGGCGCCAGTTTAGTGGCATATGGAAACATGTAAATTCAACTGGCGCCGTATGACTGGCGCCACTAATCATAGCGCCAGTAAAGTAAGGAGCAATTGAACTTTTTGGCGCCAGTATCTTGTTTGTTTGTAAACAGTGTTTAAATTGCTAATAGTTTTTTTTACGAACGATGGCGACACTAGAAAATAAATGATCAACAAAATATATAATAATGTTCCTCGAGGCATATGAACAGTATCCATGCTTGTGTAACCACAATATTTCCTCATTTATAAAGACAGAAATAAAAGAGACGAGGCATTGAGAAAAATAGTCGAGGTTATGTCCGATGCAGTCAGAGAATTTAGTCTAAGCGCTGCAAAGGCCAAAATACGTAGTATTCGAAATCCATTTACGAACCCATAATCTATGCTCTCGCTTCCTTCTTTTTAATTTTTTCTATAGTTCTAAAGACACGATTTGCGCTACGACACAATACTTGCATTAACTACGGCAGTTGACGCCATGTTGAATACTGCGCCAGTAGAAAACTGATTGATGAATGTGGAAACACAAATTGGCGCCATTAAACTGGCATACTCCTGGTGCCAATAATCATTGCATGTGGAAAACTAGCTTTAATGGTTGAGAGAGTGACATGATGATTATGTACAAGTAATAATATGATAACAAAATGTCGCAGAACAGCGATACAGTTGGCAATGGAAATGCAGCCAAAATATAACTGAGTGGCATCACGGCAGAGGCCACCACACCAAGCACAGTGCGAATGTGAAGCTATAGGAGCGCTACATACGGTTTTCTTGCAACTCCTCAACTCGGCCATCGGCGGTTTCGTTATAGCACGTACTTTGAAATTTTAAAGAATTTGAAAATGGAAAATCCATTATTAGCTCATAGATCATACAAAAAAGAGGTGGCGGGCCATAGTTTGCCGACCCCTGCAGTAAGATGTGGCAAAAAAATATTATAAGTTGAAGCCATTGTAGAAAAATCAATATCTAATTCCAAAATTACTTTTGACAAATTAACAGGTACTGCAAATGATTTAAGTACTAACACTTTGTTATGACTGGCAAAACCACTTTTTCAATTATAGCTATCTAAGTACCCATACTTGATATCACACAGTATTCCCCCTTTGAATTCTCAATTCAGTGGTCCAGACAAGTTCAATGTAAGCACAGTATAGAAATATCATTGTGCTAGAATTTTCCAAGGGGATGCCTAGTAAACTGTTAGAAGATTGATGTCCAAAAAAAAGTCCAGGTTTTACATGACCACTCATATGATTCTCAAATAAATCTTTGGGAAGAAGCTCAGCGGTATGTAACCAGACCACACTTGTTCATGGGCTTTTAAGAACACTTGAAAATGTAATTATTTGCCCTGGAGTCATTTTTAGCATTATTCATATAAATTAAAACATTGAGTTTAGGTTTCTAAATTTGTTGTTTGAATTAAAATTTATTTCAAAATATTTCAACGTAGCTAATGATATATTAACCTTTGCTATATAATAAAATACTTTGAACACATGTCTCTCAAAACCAACATTTTTTAATGCAAACCATTCAAACAATAAAACTAAAAATGTGGTTTTAGTTTCTAAATATTTATATTTTTTGTTTATAAAACAAAGCAATAAATGTATTATTATTTCTGATCAAGTTACCTTTACTCTTATAAAGCCATGACAATCCGTAATGCAAGAGTCCAGATAAGGCTTAAAATAAAATGTGATTTTAAGTAATAGAAAATATTAAAGAAATACATAACAGTATATTAAATATTAAAGATTAATCTAATCATGTGTTCTACAATTTTTTTTTTGTTTAAATGAAAGGTTACCCAAAAGGTGTAAACTAGTGTAAGGCAAAGTAATATTTAAGCATTCATACTGTGTGAAACCAGAAGTAAATATAATAGTCAAAAGACAATGAAGGAGTTATATCATCATTATAATATGTATACATTTAAATAATAGTTTATATAACAAATAAATCTAAACACTTTTGATAGAAAGATAAGCAGATAAATTAGTTCCATAGCTTTATCAAAGAAAAAATCTTACTTGTCTCATAGGGTGGTCTACAACCGCATGATGGCATTCATCAAAGATCAACAGGTTAGTTTTATCCAGTGAGATATAAGAATGAGACCGGGCATTTAAAAATATTTGTGCTGTCATTACGAGTACCTAGAATGAATAAAAACAGTATAAAATAATGGAAATAAACAAGTAATTTGGCCATAAAGAAAAACTTAATCTGAAATATCCTTACCATTTTATATAGATGGTTTACTATAGTAATAATAATAATAATAATAATAATAATAGCACCGTGTCTTACTACCCGCTCGGGTTATACGCTTAAATACTAATTACTCTAATGGATTAGGAATTGGGAAGGTTGAATTTAGAGGAAGTAAACCCACATTTGTATGGAGGTAAAGTGGAAAACTATTCAGGAAAAACCACCCCCAGTTCTTCTGACCAAGATTCGAACCTTGATCTCTCCGTCCTCAGTAGTCTGGCTCAACAACAACCAGCGCGTTAGCCAACTATGCCACTGAGGTGGGTGATGGTGGTGGTTTACTATTGATTATATACAATAGTGAAAATATTACATTTTGGCATAAATGATTACTCCAAGCATGTTTATGAGATTTGTACTGGAGATTACATCCTATTCATCTAAAAATGTAACAAAGGCTAGAAGTGTTTGGATTAAATTATTCAACTCTAACAATTATTTAGTATTCTAAAATTGCATTTCACATATTGACTGTATTTATTTCCTGATTTTTTAAAATTATTATTTGAGGTATTTAATATGCACTTTCTGAACTAACTGTTTAAATCAGCACACAGCTTATAAACTAACTTAACTCTAAAACAGACAGACCTTCCAGCCTCCGGCCACGAAATCATCACTGTGAAAGGGGAAACCTACATTTCACCAATGATAAATTTTTCAGCCATGCTAAGAATTGAACCAGAGACTTTTAACTCAGTACACGGACACTACTGACTTAGCTACAGTGTCAGGCTATTTTCTGTTCAAGAATTATATAGCCGTTTATTTTCTTAAGATATGATAATGCTAAATTTACACTTTTTTTTTAATTTGATAAATAATATTGGGCTTAGTAACCCTCTCCTTTATAATATATCAATAGGACTTGGCATAGCTCAAAAAACTTTTGCAATAAATAATCACAGGGTCAAATAACTTTTAAACCAATTAATATAAAAAAAGAGATGTAACAAAATAAAGATTTAAATAAGTACGGTAAACTAAAAAACTAATCTTCAGCTGTTTTGGAGATATTTAAAGAGATTGTAGAATCCAGACTCGAGGTACAGCAAGGATCATAAAAATCAATAGACTAGTAACCACACATTTCAGTAGACAAAAATATGTGTGCTAATAATAGTGTTATGATAACACTACACGTTTATAACTATATTTTTTATTACATTTTTCTATTTATAGCGATATGGAATGAAATTGTGACCTATTTGGAAAGTTAAGTCATATTTTACATATGCTGCAAATATTGTATCTTATATGAATAATAAAAATTTTTAAATGAATCCAAAATGATTTTGGGGTGACAAATTTTTGATGCATATAATTCAAGAATTGAGATATGTAAAAACCCTAAAAAGTATTTTAGCTAATTATTTTATACTTTTTTTTCAGCTAATTTTATGGCTCAAACATAGTAGGAACACAGTAGAAGAACTGTATCTGACAATTACAAAGTTGATAAAAATATTTAAATATGAGACTTATCTGATAAGCATCTGTCAGCTATTACTTTTGATAGATGATATAAAAACAAATAAAATACTAATAATGTAGTAAAAATCTACCTTGATAGCAAAAAAAAGTTTGCATTTTCTATAATGTCCTTACTAATGTGTTTTATTGTAGACATATTTCAAACAATTTAGAATATAATGGGTATAGGTGTGTTAATTTGGTTACCTTGGGTTGATCGGGGTGAAAAACAATATTTAATACCTCAAGTGTTATTAAATTATTAACAGTTTTTAAATAATTTAAGTTGGAGGTACATTCTAGATTATACCCAAATTTAATGCTTCCACCAAACTAATAAATTATTATTTAGCACAAATGGCCTCAATAAACATCAAACCATTTAGTCATATCTAATCTTTGATATCATGTATAATAGCCAACCAGCTAAGGTATGAATTGGAAAATAAATATTCTAATATGGATTCAAATTTATATAAGCACTTAATTGAAATTATAAACGATGAATAATAGCATCTTCCTTCAATAGAAATAATGTAGAGATTTGAGAGTGAAAAGGTCAATTGAGAATTAGTTAACTATTCAGTAGAGTTTTTAATTTGCTAAAATATTGTGCAACAATTAAAAAAAAAAGTTTTCAAACAAAATACTCTATAGTAAATCAGTTGCTACATACCTGGTTTTTATTTAACTCATCCAGCCATACATCTTTGCTCCACATGTTCATTCTACGTACACCACTATACATTTCCGCAGATACGGCGAGCATAAGTAGCCTGTTGTTCCACTAATGGTATGGTATTTACCATGAAAATGGTTCTTTTTCCTGTAGATTCGAAGTCCCCGATAAAAATAAATATGTTTAAAATTATGTATGTGTAGCTGTTAGAGATAAGAAGCACATTAACGTTTTCAATTAAAGAAGACATTGTGGTGGTGGTGGTGGTGGTGGTGGTGGTGGTGGTATCACTTTTTAATTATTTTTCAGTTCATTGAATTGAGAAAATTTGCATGTCACCATGTCAAAATTAAATATTGACCTCACCAGGATTAGAATCAAAGTTTGTTATATGCATACATACATACATAAATAAATACACACCTAATCACACCAGTACATTACGGGTAGGCAAAAAACTGTAGATATAGCTCAAAAAAAACTTCGTACTTAATCCATCCTCACTAACTTTCTCCACACTTCCCTATCCTTGAATACTTCCTTTGCTTCAACAACACCCATACACCAAGTCAAACATGCTCTTTTATTCTTAAAACTCTTTATGTTTCTCTTTTTCACATATTCATTCACAACATTTAGTCACGTCTTACCTGGCCTACCCCGTCCTTTGGATCCACACACTCTAACTTCATATATTTGTTTCGTCACTAGATCCAAACTCATCCTCTCAATATGCCCAAACTACCCACCGTAAGACACTTCTTTCACATTGACCTATTGGATTCCCTTGCAAACCACACTCCTTCAGTACCCATTCAGTACTGACTCTGTCCACACGAGTTTCTCTTAAAAGGTGATAATATATTTTCTTATTAACAGCATGCTAAGTAATCCCAAAGCAGATTACATTATTGAAGGTTCAATTTTAAACTTTTGGTTACTTGAAAATGTACATATTAATTATAAAAAAAATGCTGCTAAGTTAGGAAAATATCCTGTATACATGTCTGTGCTTAATTAGGTAAATCTTTGAACTGCTGTAATCTTTTGTTTAATTGTCACCCATTTTTATGATTATAAACGTTCTAAGCCTAAACTATGTAACTACTAAAAATATATTTATAAAAATAACTGAAATAATGAATAAATAACTCCTAAACCACTTATTTGAACAAAACAACACAAGGAAAATATGAATGAAAATGTATTACGTTGAAAACAGTTGGGTGACCGGCGATCGATATCAATCTATCAGTTCGACGATAAATGTATAAAATAATGTAGTACATACTTTGTAGTTCCAAAGTAATGCCAATATATGGTGTTAGCAGTAAAGAAAATTAGAGAGCTGTACACTTATAAACGTATTTAACACTGGTGAATGAAGTTCGAAAAAGAAGTCCACTAAGAGTACACAACAAGGTAAGAAATACCCTTAGTTAAGACTTCCCATTGGAACTGATAAATTTTTCAACTGCATGGCATGATTGACATATTTTAGAGTGATCACAATGTTCAGTTGTATATGTCATAATGTAAACACCTGTATTTGGACACTCTTTGATTCTTATAATTAGTCTTATTCAAAGCACACATATTGAGATGATGATGAAATTAGAGAGTGGGAAAATATCAGGAGAAAAATTTCCATCACTCAATAAGGAAATGGATTCCCTGAAAGACAACATTTATCAGGTCTGTGTACTGTTAAATGAAAACAACCAGTGCTCAATTCGTTCCCAGAATATCTAGAAGATGACCAGTCACTTACTGAATAAAGTGTGGCATTGTCAAGTACAGTAGGTACACCAGATGTATGAAACTTCAAAATGGCAAGGAAAAGAAATTGTAAACCAAGTGTTAAACATTATTGGAGATACTAGAACCTACAATTGTAAAGAAATATGTGCCTACGTTTCAGTAGCAAGTATTTAACGAGTACTTCAGTTTCAAATAAAATTTTAGAACAGCAAATTCAAGATAATATTTTTAAATTTGAATTTTCCAAACCACGTAGTAAGAATCCTGGTTCCCTCCAGCCTCCATAAAATGTTAATTTTTTTATTTTGTGCCTTATGGTTTTCAAGGAAATTTTGTAAGAAAATTTTATGTTCTGGGGAAGTATTGGGTCACTGAACATATTTTGCACCACTGTCAAGCCTGTTCCCTTCAAGCCTTAATCATTGTTTTCATCTCAATCTGTCTTATCTACCCATAGACTTGACTATGCCAAGTGTTTATCTAGTCCATGTTTCAGATAAGCTTACCAATCACTAGCGGTAACAAAAGTTGGTACATATATGAGGGCATATTTAACAAAATGTAATGATATTTACATCAGTAATAATGATTCACCACTCGAAAAGAGGAAAAAGTGATATAGGAAGGAGGTGAAAATCCGCCCGGATTCTTTCTGCACACAGAAAGTTTTAATTTCAGGCTGGCTACACAGCAGCATATTTCTTTTGCTCCTTCAATCAAGTAAGGGGCTTGGGTGTCAGAGCCTCTAGATCATAGTCAATATTTGTTTTTATTTTGAGATGGCTTTAAGAAATATTTCGAGATTCATCATCAAGGCTTTCCTCTCTATGTAACATTTTACAGGTTTTGCATATATTTTTGCGGATTTCAGGTTACCCCAAACATAGATAAGTGGGTCTTGAGGTTATCCCCATAATTATAAATACCCTACTACAAGAAAAATAAATTAGCCATTCAAGTTACATAAAATAACAATCAGAAAAATGGCTTGAAACTAAACTGTGAATTATAAGTGGAAGTATGTCAGTCAAACATTACTTGATTTGGAAATTTTCCACATGTAATTAAAAAGTTAAATGGTAAAGTTTCAAGGAAATACCATCAATAGTATGTTTTACAATACATCAGATGGGTCATAAGTCTAATTTGAAGCAGGGATGTGCTGAGTAAGCTTTAAGGAGTTATCTACAAGACATAACTACTATGTATCAATAATGACATATGCCATTGAAACATGGGTAATGAAGGAGTAGGATAAAAGCAGAAATCAAGCCTGTAAAATGGAATTTCTGAGAAGTACTTTAGGAGTGAAAAGAATAAATAAGATGGGAAATGAGAGAGTGAAGGAGACAGTTAAGGAGGAACCAATGCAGGACAGAGTAGAGAAATTACGACTTAGATGGTACAGCCATGGGAAGAGAATGGACAAGGAGTCTATACCAAAGAAGACGTTGGCTATTGAGGTGGCAGGTAGGAGGCCAAGAGTTGGACAAAGGGACGGGTGGATGAAGGGAGTAAATAAGAGTATGGAGGAGAGGATTGGTTCATGGTAAAGGACGAGAGGTGATGGGGATAGAGGATAAGTTGAAGAGAATTATCTTCCAAACGGACCCAGCCAGTCATTGGAAACTGTTCAAGATGATGATCAAAGTACACTTACTGTTCTAATTCATTTAACATTGCTTTAATGAGCATGACAGCAATGTATGTTTTCCCAGCTCCTGTCGGTAGGTATAATATGGTGTTATGCATTAACGCCTTTTCCAGTAACTTTTCTTGGTAGTCCCTAGAATGTAGTTCCCCTTTGGCTTCTTTTTTTAAAGTCATGTTCTGTAAAAAAAATTCTGAATATACATAACTTATTATGATAAAATAAAAGTGTTAAACAGAAGTGAACAGTACTACACAATCATAATTGCATTCTCATATACCATTGGACAAAGAGGTAATGGTTGCCTCTTAAAGAAAATAGAACGTCACCGCCCAATCCCCCGACCTAGGTTTCATTCTAGTTATTATAATAGAATGAAACCTAGGTCAGGGGATTGGCAACCATTACCTCTTTGTCCAATGGCAGCATTGTAAAGTGTGAGCTGAGTTCTTCTTTTCATTGTAAAATCCATATTGTGTTTGTCCCTTTTATATGTTTCTATCGACCTTTATTATACCTTCTTCCAAATATAATAAAATTACACCATAAAGCGAAAAGAGGTTTTACTTATAGAGATAGGCTATTATATAACAGTAATATTAGTCTAAGTTATTAAAGTTTGGAACAAAATCTTCAGTAATCGGTTTCATTAAACTTTTCATATACAAGTTTTCCTATGAAGAAAAGAAGAAAAAAACTATATTTTACTACTCATGTGAAACTCTCTTTGGACATTAATTATGAACAGATGATGGTGAGAAGAAGGTTTGAATCTCGGTGGGATCTACTGATGATGTTTTTCCTAAATGGTTTCCCAGTCTTCTTCCACGCAAATACAGGCAGATTACCTCTAAATTTGTCCTTCCCCATCCCTACACCACTAGAGTAATTATCATATATGCGTATAAACTGAGCAGGTAGTTCAAGAGGAAAGATTGGAGACTGGGGCTATTAGGGACATATCATGATCAATTGTTTCCAACCTGAGGCCGGATCAGTTTAGTAAAATTCCTCCATCTTCCTCTATCATTCCACCATTCTTCCTTCTTTAATTTCTTCCATTCTTCTTCTCTCACTTGAACACTTTCTACCTGCTCTTCTCATCTTTTTTTGGCCTCCCTTGTTGTATTTTTCCTACATACTTAATTTCCAACATTTATTTTTTGCATCCTCTTTTTTTCCATTCTCATTACATGCACATACCATCTCAGTCCTACTTCCTCTACTATATCATGTACCTTAAAAAGTAGGGACATCTATTAATGTAAATAAAACATGTAAATTCTCAAATAATTTTGGGGACACCTATTAATGTAAAATATATTAAAATTTTCAAAATAATTTCTATGTCATGAAGAAATTTGATTCTTTTCCTATTATTTTTACATAGGTTGAGTACCAAACAGTATTTCTATGGTTGATAGGAAATTAAATATAAATGTCAGCAAATAGAAAAGCATGTCAGTTTGAACATGTATTGCTTCAATCATCTAGAATTCTTTATTTGATGGAACAAATTTTAATGTCTTTAAATGTTATATAGACATAAAGGTATTGGAGAATAAAGAAAAAGTATTCACTTTTACAAAGGTTTTCAATTCCGCCCCCCCCCCTTTTTGGTGCTGCCCCCAATTATCCATGGGAATAAAAAATTGGGGGCTATTGAGGACACCTAAAATTGGCAAACGAGGATGATGTCGCCAACTACCCCCATTTCATTAAGACTACATATTATCTTTTTAAGGATTATATTAAAAAAGTTCAAAGTGACCTGGTGGTCTAGGGGTAAGGTGTCAGATTTCTGTGCTGGGGGTCCGGGGTTCAATCCTCAGTCCCGGCACAGATTTATCTGATTGCCAAACCCTTCATTCACCTCTGATAAGACGTGTATTAATCACAACTTGTGAATGTGAGGAATGCCAGGCCTCCACCGTGGTTCGGATTCCACGTTAAACTGTAGGTCCTCCATTTCATCTCACAATCACCCTACCATTGCACATTAGCCTAAGTGCGTATAACCCGAACGGGTAGTAAGACGCGGTGCTAATAATAATAATAATAATAATAATAATAATCATAGTATTAAAAAAGTTAAAACTAAATAAAGAGCAAACTAAACACACAAACTTTTGACGTGATATTCAACATGTATATTTTTTTATTTGTGTTAAAATTGAATCAAACCTTCTTATTCAATGTTACCATTAAAGAGATATAGGCGTGAAAAAAAATGTTAATTGAAGCTTACTTAGATTCAAAAAAACAAAAATAAACTCTATAGGATGAAAAGACTGAAAGCAAGTAATAATTGTTGAAGCTGACATATTGGAAATATATTTCGCTTTGGATAGAATTAAGGCTATCCAAATTCTTCTTAACATGTGTTAAAATTAAATTTCTAGAGAGAATGGAAAGTACAGTATGGCCCTGTTTTAAGGTGTTCTGCTAACACAGCAACTTTCAATTATATTATGTAAACCTACATGCTCACTATGTTTAGCGTTTCTCTCGCTCTTCTGGTGTTTTCCAGCATGATGAGTGAAGTGAATGGCTTTGTCTTTCTCTCTCGCTCTCTCACGCTCTCTCTCTCGCTCTCTCTCTCGCTCTCTCTCTCGCTCTCTATCTCGCTTTCTCTCTCGCTCTCTATCTCGCTTTCTCTCTATCTCGCTATCTTGATCTCTCACTATTTCTTGCTATCTCGTTCTCGCTCTCTCTCGCTCTCTCTCTTGCTCTCGCTCTCTCGGTCTCTCACTCTCTCGCTCTCTCTTGCTCTCTCGCTCTCACTCTCGCTCGAGAGAAATCGAGATAGAGAGAGTGAGAGAGAGCGAGAGAGAGCGAGAGTGAGCGAAAGAAAAAGAGCGAGAGAAGAAAGCGAGAGAGGGCGAGAGAGAGCGAGAGAGAGCAAGAGAGAGAGAGCGTGAGAGAGAGAAAACGAGAGATAAAGAGTGAAAGCGAGAGAGAAAGAGTGAAAGTGAGAGAGAAAGAGTGAAAGCGAGAGAGATAGAGAGAGAGCGTGAGACAGCGAGAGAGAAAGAGTGAAAGCGAGAGAGATAGAGTGAAAGCGTGAGACAGCGAGAGAAAGTGAGAGAGAGCGAGAGAAAGTGAGAGAGAGCGCGTGAAAGCGAGAGAGAAAGAGAGAGAGCAAGAGAGAGCAAGCGATAGAGAGAGAGAGCAAGAGAGCTAGAGAGTGAGAGAGAGTGAGAGAAAAGCGAGGGAGAGAAAGAGAGAGAGATAGAGAGAGAGAACCAGAGAAAGCGAGAGAGAGAGAGCGAAAGAGAGACCGAGCGAAAGAGAGAGCAAGCGAAAGAGCGAGAGAGAGAGCAAGCGAAAGAGCGAGAGCGAGCGAAAGAGCGAGAGAGAGAGCGAAAAATATTGCGATCAAGAGAGAGCGAGAGAGAGGGCGAAAGAGAGCGAGAGAGAGGGCGAAAGAGAGCGAAAGAGAGAAAGCGAGAGAAATAAAGTGAGAGAGAGCGTGCAGAGAGAGCTAGAGAGAGACCGAGAGGGAGAGAGTGAGAGAGAGAGAACGAGAGAAAGAGAAAACGAGCGAGAGTGAGAACGAGAGAGTAAGAGCGAGAGAAAGAGTGATATAGAAAGTGCAAGAGAGAGAGCGAGAGAGAAAGGGACAGGAAGCTAGCGGGTGAGACAGAGGACGCGAGAGATGGAGAAAGAAAGCGACAGGGAGCTAGCGAGAGAGAGAGAACGCGAGAGAGCGAGAGAGAGCGAGAGAGAGAACGAGAGATAGAGAGCGAAAGAGTGAGCAAGATAGAGAGAGCGAGATAGAGAGAGCGAGAGAGAGAGCGAGAGAAAGAAAGCGAGAGAGGGAGAGGGAGAGAGAGCGAGAGAGAAAGCGACAGGGAGCAAGCGAGAGAGAGAGAACGCGAGAGAGCAAGTGAGATTGAGATAGAGAGCGAGAGAGAGAGCAAAAGAGAGAGTGCGAGAGGAAGAGTGAGAGAGAGAGCAAGAGAGAGTGAGCAAAAGAGAGCGAGAGAGAGAGCGAGAGAGAGAGCGAGAATGAATGAGAGAGCGAGAGAGAGTGAGCAAAAGAGAGCGAGAGAGAGCGAGAGAGAGAGCGAGAGAGCATGAGAGAGCGAGATAGAGAATGAAATAGAGAGAGAGAATGAGAGCGAGAGAGGGAAAGAAATAGAGAGAGTTAGAGAGAGAATGAGAGAGCGAAAGCGAGAAAGAAAGATAGAGCAGGAGAGAGAACGAGAGAGAGAGTGAGAGAGAGCAAGAGAGAGACAGAGAGAAAGCGAGAGAGAGCGAGAGAGAGAGAGACACAAAGAGCTATAGAAAGAGAGCGAGAGAGAAAGTGAGAGAGAGTGATAAAATGAGAGAGAGAGCGAGAGAGAGGGAGTGAAAGAGAAAGCGAGAGAGTGAACGAGAGAGACCAAGAGAGAGATAATGAGAGAGACAGCGATAGAGAGTGAGAGACCAAGAGAGAGATAATGAGAGAGAGCGAGATAGAGTGAAAAAGAGAGCGAAAGAGAGGGCAAGAGAGCGCGAGAAAAAGAGCGAGAGAGAGTGAGACAGAGAAAGCGAGAGGGAGAGAGAGAAAGAAAGCACGAGAGAGAGCGAGAGAGTGATAGAGAGGGAGAGAGAGAGAAAGCGCGAGAGAGAGCGAGAGAGAGCGAGAGAGTGAGAGAGAGCGAGAGAGTGAGAGAGAGCGAGAGAGAGCGAGAGGGCGAATGAGAGAGAGAGCAAGAGAGAGAGAGCGACAAAAAGAGCGCGAAAGAGAGCAGAGCTAGAGAGCAGAGCGAGAGAGAGAGCGAGATAGCGAGAGAGACAGCTAGAGAGATTGAGAGAGAGCGAGAGAGAGCGAATGAAAACGAGAGAACGAGAGAGAGAGCGAGATAGCGAGAGAGACAGCTAGAGAGATTGAGAGAGAGCGAATGAAAACGAGAGAACGAGAGAGAGAGCGAGAGAGCGAGAGAAAGAGAGCGACAGGTCCAGAGAGCGAGAGAGAGAGAGTGAGAGAGGGAGTGCGATATAGAGAGAGCGAGAGAGAGAACTAGAGAGAGCAAGAGAGAGTGAGAGAAAACGAGAGAGAGCGTGAGAGAACGAGAGAGAGTGAGAGAGTGAGAGAGACTGAGAGAGCGAGAGAGACTGAGAGAGAGCTAGAGACCAAGAGAGAGCGATAAAGATCGAGGGAGAGAGCGAGAGAGATCGAGAGAGAGAACGAGAAATATCGAGAGAAAGAGCGAGAGAGATCGAGAAAGAGAGAGCAAGAGCAAGAGAGAGCGAGAGAGAGTGTGAGATAGCATTTGTGTGACTAGTAGTTACTTCTGCGCATGCGTGTGAGTAGTAGTGTGTGACAAGTAATGTCTTCTCTGCATGTGTGTGACTAGTAGTGTCTTCTGCGAATTCGTGTGACTAGAAGTGTCTTCTGCGCATGTGTGTGACTAGAAGTGTCTTCTCCGCATGTGTGTGACTAGTAGTGTCTTCTGCGCATGATTATTTGGATTTTTTTTTATTTAACTGAGAGTTAGCTATTGTAAAAATAATCTTTAATGTTCCACTAAATATTTAACTAGCTACATTTGTTTCATTCGAAGGGTCTCGTAAAAGAATCGACGTGTCCGAGGTACTCAATTATTTACCTCATATTTCTTGTGCTTCCCTAATAAAGAAAAAAGACTATTTGACATTATCAGGTTCTATTCGTTAATTTTGAATGTTACTGTTTTAATAACATGAGGAGATTGTAGAAATGATCTTTTTGTTCCTCAAACTACTTTTACTACCTTTATTATTGAAATATGTCGTAAAAATAGTGACGTTGCTCAGTTACTCGATTATTTACCTCTTAGCAATATCTGCTGCCCTAATACATAATGACAACCATTTTGACCTTATTTATTCGCTATATTCGTTTTAATTTTTACTATAATACATTCACGATCTTAGTTTAATTGGATGATAGCTCATAAAGTTACTAGAAATAGTTCCTAATACATCCCTACGCCAACAGCGGACATCTGTCCCTTTGGATAACGGTAATGAAAACGTAAGATAATGTATGAATTTGATAGCTAACCACAATAATTATGGCCAATGTTATCTTATATATTTATTTGAGATCGGGTATAAGACTTTTTTTTATCATTTTATTCACTTACAAAAATATTGTTCACATCACTTTCACAAAAGGTTTAATGTACATGGCTTCAAAATGGCGATCGATGAATCTAAATCATGTGATTGAATGTGACGGAAACAAGCTCTTTAAAATGATGCACCCACGCAGTGGATAAACATATTTTATTCAGTTAAATATTTAGAAATACGATAAAATAATCATATAATAATTTATTATGTATATAAAAATGACAAATATTTTCTCTTTTCCAAGTAAATATGATGCCTGTATTAAAAGGTATTAATAAATCAGTATATTACACATCATAGATAATATTCAAAAACGAAGAATAAGTACTTTTATTTATGTTTAAAATATTGTTTCTGATTGGGTAAAAATTATTAAAAGTTAGAAACAGTGTAAGAAAACTTTACGTTATTTTAAATGTAAAATATAACACGTAATTAAAATCTTAACATCTATAACAAAACAGTGATCTTTTACAAGTGTTGGTAACCCAAAACATAGACATTTGATTTTTGAACTGTAATCAAGGTAAAAACCTATCATGAACAGAATCTATTTGATTGAGATTTAAAAATCAAGACGTTTCTCAGTTACTCTATTTATTACTTCTTAGCCAAATCTGCTGCCCTAGTAGAGAATATGCCTGGAATTTGACCTTCTCTTCTTTCAATTTTACTGAGATTAGGATATTGTAAAAATGTTATATAATGTTTCATAAACTATTTTACTAACTGACTTATTTATTTTTATATTTGAAATATCTTGTAAACGTTATGACATAAATTAGATCCTTGATTATAGCCACAATGAATCGGATATTGACCTCTTGTTTTATTATCTTTTTATTTGTATTTTTACTATATAAATGACATAAGGATATTGTAAAAATGATAAGTAGGGTTTCACAAACAAATTTATACCTTTATTAGTGATTGTTTTAATTGAAATTTATCGTAAAATTTGTGACTGTGCTTAGTTATCGATTAATTACCTCATAGCAATATTTGCTTCCCTAATGCACAATGATAACGATTTTCACGTTTTCTCTTCTTTTTGTTTATTTGCAATATGTGGATATGAGAAAAACTTATATTTAACGTTTTATAAACTATTTTACTACATATTGTTTTATTGATTGTTATTATGGAAAGATCTCGTAAAAGCCATGAAGTAGTTTAGTTCCTTGACTATAGAATTCTTAGCAATACCTTCCGCCCTAATACACGATGAAGTGGAACTTGACCTCGTTTTTATTATATCTGTTTATTGGTATTATTACAATATAACTGATATAAGAGTATTGGAAAATGATATTAAATGTTTCAAAAAATATTTTACTAACTTTATTATTTATAGGTTTATTTGAAATACGTAATAAAAATCGTGACGTTTCTGATTTACTAGATTATTTACCTCTTAGCATTATCTGTTGTTCAAATACACAATTACCCCGATTTGGACCTTATTTTGTGCTCTTGGTTCATTTGGCATTTTACGGTTTTATTGATACAAGGATATAGTAAAAATGATATTTAATGATTCATAAAACATTTTACTACTTTTCTTGTTAATTGTTATATTGAAAGGACCTCGTAAAACATTTGACGTAGTTCATTTCATTGAAAATTTAACTTTTAACAATACTTGCCGCACTAAAACATAAAGAAATGGAACTTGACATTTATTATTATAATTTTATTGGTAGTTTTACTATAAAACTGACAAGAACATTGTAAAATGACCTTTTAATGTTGCACAAATTATTTTACTACTTGTATTATTTATTTTTATAATGGAAATATCTCATAGAAATCAAGACGTTCTTTAGTTATTTGATTTAGTACCTCTCATCAATATATGCTTCCCTAATACACATTTATCATGATTTTGAGCTAATTTATTCACCTCGTTCATTTGGAATTTTAATATTTTACTGACATTAAGATATTGTAAATTTATCTCCAATGTTTATTATCTATTTTACTACCTGTCTTATAGATTAATATATTTGAAAGATCTCCGTAGTAGTAATGACGTAGTTAAGTTCCTTATCTATATAGCTCTTTGCAAAACCTGCCACCATAATACACAATTAACTCTTTTTAATATCTTTGTTTATTAGTAGATTTACTATATAACCAACATAAGAATATTGTAAAAATAGTTTTTAATGTTCCTCAAACTATTTTAATACCTTTATTATCAGTGGATTTATTGGAAATATGTCGTAAAAATTGTTACTCAGTTACGTGCTTATTTACCTCTTATCAATATCTGCTACACCAATACATAATTACCATGGTTTTGAAATGATTTATTCTCTTCGTTCAATGGGAATTCTACTATTTTATTGTCATCGGGAATATTGTAAAAATGTTATTTAATGTTTCATAAAATATTCTACTACCTGTCCTATTGATTTTTATATTTGAAAGATCTCGTTAAATTTATGACGTACCTGAGTTTATTGACTATATACCTCTTAGTAATACCCAACGTTCTAATTTACTTTTAATGGATCAGAAGTCAGAACCTCTTTTTTATTATCTTTGATTATTCATAGTTTTAAAATAAAACTCAAATAAGAATGTTGTAATAAAGACAATTAATATTTAATAAATGATTTTACTGACTATATAGTGTCTTGTGGTTTTTGTAAATATTTTTAAAAAATCGTAATTTTTTTTCACTTACTTAATTACTTACCTCCTATCAATATCTGCTGACCTAATACAAAATTACCACTATTTTGATGCTATATATTATCTTTGTTTATTTTCAACTTTTACTACTTTACCGACCTTATGATTTTAGTTCTTTGACAATGAACTGGGTTTTCACTCACCTCTTTTTAACTATCTTTGTTAATTTGTGGTTTTATTATAAAACTGACGTAAGGATATTATAAAAATGATATTTATGAATTATGTTCCGCTAATATTTTATTACTTTTATTTTTGATTGTCTTATCGGCTATATCGTTAAAATAGTAACGATGCTAAGTTACACGATTTTACTTCTTTGCTTGCTGCCCTAATAGACACTGATCAAGAATTTGACGTTATTGTTTCTCTTCGTTCATTTGAAATTTAGCTATTTTACTGACATTAGAATATTGTAAGAATGATCTTTAATGTTTCATAAACTATTTTACTACTGGTTTTATTGATTGTTATATTTGAAAGAGCTCGTAAAATATTTGACGTAAATTATTTTCTTGGCTCTATACCTCTTACCAATACCTCCTAATACCCTAATACTCTAATACACCCTAAACTGGATCTTGACCTTCTTTTATCTTTGTTTATTGGTAGTTTTACGATATCATTGACCTTAGAATATTGTAAAAAATATCTTTAATATTCAATAAATTATTTACTACCTTTATTATTGATTGTTTAGTTAGAAATATTTCGTAAAAATTGTGACGTTTCTCACTTACGGTACATTATAATTTACCTCTTAGCAATATCTGCTTCCTTGATACGCATACACCATGATTTAGATCTTATTTATTTTATTCTCTTAGTTCATTTGGGATTTTATTATTTTATTGACCTTAAGGATTGTGTAAAAATGATCTTCAATGTCATAAACTATTTTACCACCCATACTTTTGTATTGTTATATTGATAAGTTTTCATAAAAGTTTGACCTAGTTTAGTTGCTTGACAATATACCTATTAACACTCAATACCTGCCTTCCTAAAACACATTCAACATGATCCTGACCTCTTCTTTATTATAATTTTTTTTGGCTAATTTTACTAAATAACTGACATAAACATAAATTAAATAATGTAAAAACGATAATAAGTGTTCCATAAATTAATTTACTACCTTTATTTCTGATTGTTTTATTGGAAATATGTCGTAAAAATATTACGTTTCTTACATGACTTATTACCTCTTAGCAATATTTGTTGTCCTAATACAAAATGAGCTCGATTTTGACCTCAAATATTTTCTCTTTGTTCATTTGGTAACTTACTATTTTATTTAGACAAAAAAATTGTGAAAATAATATTATTTGTTTCCTAAACTATTTTATTACCTTTCTTATTGACTGTTATATTGATTGGATTTCGTAAAAGCTATGACGTAGTTTAATTCCTTGACTATATATACAACTTGACCGATATCTGCCACCTTAAATCACAACTAACTCAATCTTTAATCTTTTTTATTACCTTTGTTTATTATTAGTTTTGCTATATCGTCTAACTAACATAAAAACATTGTAAAAATAATTTTTAATGTTCACAAACTATTTTACTACTATTATTATTGATTTATTCATAAGAAATATGTCGTAAGTATCTTTAATGGTTCATAAACTATTTTAATGCCTGTCATATTGATTATTATATTTGAAAGATTTTGTAAAAGTTATGACGTAATATAGTTACATTGAGTATATTAACAGTGAACTGAATTTTTACCTATTTTTCATTACCTTTATTTATTGGTAGTTCTACCACATAACTGACATAATGATGCTGTGAAAATGATCTATAATGTTCAATAAACTATTTTATTACCTTTATTATTGATTGTTTTATAAGAAATGTGTTGTAAAAATCATGACGTTGCTCAGTTACTCGATTTTACCTCTTAGCAAGACCTGCTGCCCTAATACACAATGAAGTGGGTCCTTAACTCCTCTTTTTAAATAATATTTCTTTATGGATATATTTACTATATAATCGACAAAATAATATTTCAAAACTAATATTTAATGTTCCATAAATTCCTTTACTACCTATAATATTGAGAGATTTGTTGGAAATATGTCGCAAAGCTTGTAACGTTTCTTAGTAACTCGATTATCTACCTCTTATTTACCTCTGTTGCTCTAATACAAAATGAACACGATTTTGACCTTGCTTATTCTTTTTGTTCAGTTGGCATATTGGTATTTTATTGACGTATAAATATTTTAAATATTATCTCTATTTGACATTTAATAAACTATTTCACTGCCTTTATTATGGATTGTTATATTATAAAGATTCGTAAAACTATGACTTAGTTTAGTTCCTTGAATATTTAGTTTTAAAAAATACCTGCCATCTTGATATTCAATGAACTGGATACTGTTTTTATTTTTATTACCTTTTTTATCGATAGTTTTAGTATACAACTGACATAAATATATTGTAAAAATTATATATAATGTTTCACAATCTATTTTACTATCATTATGATTAATTGTTTTATTGAAAATATGTCATAAGAATCTTTACCTTTCTCAGTTACTCAATTTGGTTCCTTTTAGCAATATCTGCTTCCCAAATAGACATTAACAATGATTTTGACCTAATTTATTGTTTTTGTTTAATTGTAATATTTTACTGACATTAAGAT
The DNA here is from genome assembly GCA_902151455.1 of Timema bartmani. NCBI lineage: Eukaryota > Metazoa > Arthropoda > Insecta > Phasmatodea > Timematidae > Timema > Timema bartmani. Next base: position 185,875 of record CABFWB010000923.1, read on the forward strand.
ATTGTAAAAAATATATTTAATGTTTCATAAATATTTTACTACCTGTCTTATTGATTAATATATTTGAAAGATCTCTTAAAAGTAATGACGTAGTTAAGTTCCTTTACTATAAAACTCTTAGCTATTCTTATCACCCTACTTACTACACAATTAACTAGATATTTATCTCTTTACAATAACTTTGCTTAATAGCATGATTATTGATTATTAGCACCGCGTTTACTAGTCATTCGGGTGGTACGCACTCATGCTAATGTGTAATGGGGTAGGGTGATTGTGAGATGAAATGGAGGACCTACAGTTAAACGTGGGATCCAAACCACGGTGGAGGCCTGGCACTCCACACATTCATAAGTTGTGTGCTCATTAGTAGATTTACTATATTACTAATAAAATAATATTGTATAAATAGTTTTTAATGTTACACAAACTATTTTACTATCTTTATTATTGATGAATTTATTGGAAACTTCTCGTTAAAATTGTGACGTTACTCAGTTACTCAATTATATACCTCCTAACATTATCTGCTGCCTTAATAAACAATGACCACGATTTTGACCTTATTTATTATCTTTTTACAATGGGAAGGGATTCTTCTATTTTATTGACATTGGGATATTGTAAAAATTATGATTATTGTTTGATAAAATATTTTACTACCTGTTCAATCTGGTGGTATATTTGAAAGATCTCCTAAATGTTATGACGAACCTTAGTTCCTTGACTATATTTACCTACTTGTTTGTAATTAGCCGCCGTCCTAATACATTTTGAACTGGCTCTGAACTTCAATTTTATTATCTTTAGTATTTGTAGTTTTAATATTTAACTGAGATAAGAATATTGTTTAAAATATTTATATTACTCAATAAATAATTTTAGTTCATTTCTTATTGTATGTTGTTTTTATAAATATGTCATAAAAATCTTGACGTTTCGCACGTACTTGATTAATTACCTCTTAGCAATATCTGCTGCCCTAATACACATCGACCACTATTTTGATGTTATTCGTTCATTTGGATTTTTACTATTTTACTGACATTAGGTAGGATATTGTAAAAATTATCTTTAGTGTTTCATAAACTATTTTATTAAAAGTCTTATATATTGTTATATTTGAAAGATCTCGTAAAAGATATTAGGTAATTTTATTTCCTCTTAACAATACAAGCGGCCCTAATACACAATGAACTGGATCTTGACCTATATTTACTTTCTCTCTATCTTACAGGTAGAGAAAGTATGGTGATCATAAAAAAAATCGAACTCGATATTTTGATGAATCTTGACGTTTCAGGACTTCCTGAATCCGAAAAAGTGTTTTTTGAATTTCCGTCTGTCTGTCTGTCTGTCTGTACCTCCAACTAGAGCCTAAACTATTTTACCGATTGAGCTAAAACTTGATATCTAGGGTTTTCATAGGGTTGCCCCGAGGGGTTTTTGGAATTGGATACCTACCCCTAAAATTAAGGGTAGTTTACTGAGGGGAAAAAGGATAAAAAGTCGATTTTCTTTAATCGGCTTTAACGATTTTGATTAAATTTCGTTTATAAAAATATTTGCAATGCTAAGTAATTTCATATCTCAAATAGTTTCGGAGCTATTATAAAAAATGTTAATT
>CABFWB010000923.1:190444-200481 GCA_902151455.1 Timema bartmani
GATGTTTGGGGTAGTTCTTCAAACAGCCATCAGGGGGCGGGTGGATTGTTGTCTTCTATCGGACTCCATGTCGTTACGCCTCAGTTTCTATCTGACTAGACTGAGAGCAATCACGTGTTGACAGTAGACTTGCGTTAGCTCGGCCCATTCTCCACATGGCTGCACGGAGTAGGTCAGCTTTGGTGGCGGCTAGTGATAGAAGATTTCAAAGGTAAGTTCCTGAACAATTATGAGTGTAATATTACAGAAGATTGTACAGTATGAAATATACTGTGTCGTATTATCTTTCCGTATTAGCCTACAGGGACTACAACAGAGAATAGTACCATTGTAGGGATTCTATTTGGGTCGGAATTATTGAGCGGGTGGTATGAATTCTTGATAGTTACGTATCAAAATTATAACGGGATGGATCCAATTGTAACTAACTGTAAGTTAACGTTACACTTTTTACACAAATGCTTCCACAGATTTGCTCTCCCAGCACTGTACGCCGAAACATTTAACACAATTTAATGGTATTACCATAGTTTGCTGGATGTAAGTGTATAGGGATGTTGTAATATTTTCGGTTCAAACAAACTGTACGTGTAGTTTGGGCGTTGCGTTTACGAACACCTGTATAGTTGACATAAGATTATTGCAAAAATGTTCTTTAATATTCAATAAATTATTTTACTACCTTTATTATTGATTTTTTAATTAGAAATACGTTGTAAAAATCGTTACGTTTCACATATTATAATATTATTTACCTCTTATCAATATCTGCTTCCCTAATACTCATACACCATAATTTAGATCTTATTTATTCTATTCATTCATTTTTCATTTTATTTATTATCTTATTGACTTCAAGGATATTGTGAAAATTATCTTTAATGTCTCATAAACTATTTTACTACCCGTCATATTGATTATTATCTTAGAACGTTATCGTAAAAGTTTGATGTAGTTTAGTTACTCGACTATTTAAATTTTAACAATCAATACCTGCCACCCTAAAACACAATGAAAAGGCTCTTGCCCTCTTTTTTTGTAATATTTTTATTGATAATTTTACTATGATGTTACATAATAATATTGTAAAAATGATATTTATTATTCAACAAATTATTTTACTACATTTATTACTGATTGCTTTGTTGGAAATAATTCGTATGTAAACTGACGATTCTCATTCAATCGATTTATTATATCTTATCAATTTATGTTTTCCTAATACACGAGCTCAATTTTGTTCCGATTTATTCTTCATTTTTCATTTTTCTTCATTGTTCATTTGATATTTTACCATTTAAATTACATAAGGACATTGTAAAAATGATATTTAATGTTTGATAAACTATTTTATTACCTGTATTGATTGTTATATTGAAAATATATCTTAATATTTATGACCTAGCTTAGTACCTTCACTATATACCTCGTAACAATACCTGTCGTACTTAAACACAATTAAGTTGGGTTTTATAATTTATTTTATCTATGTTTATTAGTAGAATTACTATATAAGCTAACTGATATAAGAATTTGGTAAAAATAAGTTTTAATGTATCATAAACTATTTTACTACCGTTATTATCGACTGTTTAATGGGAAATATGTCCTAAAACGCTAGATGTTACTCAATTAGTTGATTATTTACCACTTAACAATATCTCCTTCCCTAATACACATTGACCACTTTTTTGACTATATTTATACTATTAGTTTATTGGGAATTCTACTATTTTACTGACATGAGGATATCGTAATAATCATCTTTAATGTTCCTCAAATTATTTTACTGCCTTTATGATTGTTATAGTGGAAAGATCACGTAAATGATATGACGTAGTTTAATAACTTGACAGTATACCTCTTAACAATAAATGCTGCCCTAATATACATTGACCATGATTTTGACTATATTTATTCTATTAGTTCATTGGGATCTACTATTTTACTGACATTAGGATACTGTAATAATGATCTTTAATGTTATTTAAACTATTTTATTGTCTTAATGAGAGTTATATTGGAAAGATCTCGTAAAAGATATGACGTAATTTAATTACTTGACAGTATAGTTCTGCCTCCCTAGTACACAATGAAGTTGATCTTGAGATATTTATTATTATCGTTGTTTATTGATAGTTTTACTGACATAAGAATATTGTAAAAATTATCTTTAATGTTTCACAAACCATTTTAATACTTTTATTATTTATAGTTCTATCGGAAATATGTCGTAAGATTTGGGACGTTTCTCTGATACTCGATCATTTACCTCTTAGCAATATCTGTTGTCTTAATACATATTGACCAAGATTTTGACCTTATTTATTATTTTCGTCCATTTGACATTCAAATATATTATAATAGACTCTGAGGATATTGATTGTTAGAGTGATCTTTAATGTTTCATAAATTATCTAACTATTTGTCTTATTGATTGTTATATTATTTAAAAGTTCTCGTAAAAGTTAGAACGTATTTTATTTCTTCGACCAATTAAAAATTCCTGCTGATATAAAACTCAAAGAAAATGATCATGAACGCTCTTTTTTATCATCTTTGTTTATTTTTTAGTAAATGCACTATATAAATGACATGAGAATAATGTAAAAACGATATTTAATGTTCCACACACTATTTTACTACTTTTATTATTGATTGCTTCATTGTAAATATGTAGCAAAATCGTACCAATACTCAGTTACTCCATTATTTACCTCTTAACAATATCTGCTTCCCTAATAACAAATGACCACGTATTAGCCTTATTTATTATATTCGTTCATTGAGAATTTATTTTATTGACATCAATATTGTAAACATTATCCGTAATCTTTCTTAACATTTTTTAATACACATGCTGTATTGATTATTATATTTGAAAGATTTCGTAAAAGTTATGACGTAGTTTAGTTCCTTGACTATTTACACATTGAAATAAATTTTTATCTCTTGTTATCATTGTTTATTGGTTATTACTATACAACCAAAATAAGGATATAATAAAAATGATCTATAATATTGAAAAAAACTCTTTTGATATCTTTATTATTGATCGTTTTATTAGAAATATATTGTAAAAATCGTGATATATCTCAATTATTCGATTTTTTTTAACGATTACCAATGTAGGCTGCCCTAATACAGATTGGCCAAGATTTTGGCAGTATTTATTATCTTAGTTTATCTGGAATTTCAATATTTAACTAACATTATTGTTTTGTAAAAAGCTTCATTAATTGTTTTCAAATATTTTAATACCAGTCTTATTGATCATTATTATATTTGAAAGATCTCGTAAAATTAATGACATAGTTTAGTTTCTTGATTATATACCTGCCACCCTAATACATATTGAAATAGATCTTTACCTTTTATTTAATCTTTTTAAATTGGAATTTATACTATATAATTGACATAATGATGTTACGAAAATGACCTTTAATATTGCAAAAACTATTTTACTACATCTACTATTCATAGGTATTAAAAAATATGTCATAAAAATCGTGAAGTTGCTCACTTGCTCGATTATTTACTTCTTAGTAATATCTGCTGCCTTAATACATAATAATCAAAATTTTTACCTTATTTACTCTTTTCGTTCATTTGGAAAAATAATATTTTTTACTCGCATTACTGTATTGTAAATGTGTTCTTTGATGTTTTAATGTCTTATTGATTACTATATTTGTAAGATCTCATAAAAGTAGTAACGGAGGTTATTTCTTGGCTATATAAATCTTTGCAATACCTGCTGCCATAATACACAAATAACTGTATATTTAACACTTTTTTATTATCTTTGTTTAGTTATATATTTACTATATAACTGACATAAAAATACAGTAAAAATGATCTTTATTATCCCATAAAATATTTTACTACCCCCATTATTGTTTGTATTATTAAAATATGTCGTAATAATCATTATGTTTCTCATTTGCTAGATTATTAACCTCTTATTAATATATGATTCCCTAATACACATTGACTACGATTTTGTAACTATATATTAACTTCATTCATCTAGAATTTTACTATTTTACTTGACATTATGATATTGTAAGAATGATCTTTACGCGTTCATAAAATAAATTACTACATGTCTTATCGTTTGTCATATTAGAAAGATCTCGTAAAAATTATGACGTTGTTTAGTTCTTTGACTAAGTAACCATGGACACTAAATAACTGCCTCCATAATACACAGATAAATTGATCTTTATTTCGTTTTTATTATCTTTGTTTATTGGCATATTTTCTGTATAACTGACATAAAATCAATATAAAAATTATCTTTAATGTCCCATAAATTATTTTACTACCTCTATTGTTGAGAGTTTTATTGGAAATATGTAGTAAAAATCGTGACTTTGCTCAGGTACTCAATTATTTACCTCCTATCTGTTATCTGTAGCCCTAATACAAAATGAATACGATTTTGATATTATTTATTCTCTTCTTTCATATTGCATTTAACTATCTTATTGATATAATGATTATGTAAAAATGATATTTATTGCTTTATTAACTATTGTATTACTTCTATTATTGCCTGCTATACTATAAGATCTCGTAAACGTTTTTACGTAACTTATTTCCTTGACTATATAAGTATTACTAATACCTTCCATGCTTAAACACATTGGAATTGGTATATACTTCTTTTTTTATCTTTTTTTTATTGCTAATATCACTAAATAACTAAGATAAGAATATTGCAAGAATTATATTTAATGTTCCACAAACTATTTTACCGCCCTTATTATTGATTGTGTTTTTTGAAATATGCCGTAAAAATCATGACGTTTCTCACTTACTCGATTAATTTACCTTTTAGGGATATCTGCTACCCTAATACACATTGAACTGAATATTGACCTCTTATTTATTAACGTTGTTTATTGGTATATTTACTATATAATTCACATTAGAAATTTTTAAAAACCTTTATTATTGAACGTTTTATTTGAAATATGTCGAAAAAATAGTGACGTTTCTCACATTGTAGATTTTACAACCTCTTAGCAATATCTGCTGCCTTAATACACATTGACCATGATTTTAACCTTATTTGTTCATTTCATTCATTTAACTATTTTATTGACACTAAGATATTGTAAAAATGTTCATTTTTGATTTTCTACTATCTTACTACCAGTCTTATTGATAGCTATATTTTAAATATCTCGTAAATAAAATGACGTAGTTTAGTTCTTTGACTACCTCTTAACAATAACTGCCGCCCTAATACACAATGAAGTAGATCCTTACCACTCTTTCACTCTTTTTCTCTGTTTGTTGGTATATTTACTATACAGAATGTTCCCGGCTTAAACGGCTAAATTTAAGGAGGTGGTGGCGAATCTAAAAATTAACTCAAAATGTATTTTGGAGATCTGCTCGTTTTAGCTTCCCTTTCTTACAAAGAGCAAAAAACCAGTGATCAGTAGTGAGTGTCTTCTGCACATGTGTGTGACTAGTAGTGTCTTCTGCGCATGTGTGTGACTAGTAGTTTGTTTTGTACATGTGTGTGACTAGAAGGGTCTCTTTTTCTCTCTCTCGCTCTCACTCCCGCTCTCTCTCGCACTCACTCTCGATCTCTCTTGCTCTCTCTCGCTATCTATCGCTCTCGTTCTATCTATCACTCTCGCTCTTTCTCTCTCATTTTCTTTCGCTCTCTCTTTCACTCTATTTCGCTCTACCTCTCGTTTTCTCTCTCGCACTCTCTCTCGATCTCTCTCTTTCTCTCGCTCTCTTCATCTCGATCTCTCTCTTTCTCGCTCTCTCTATCTTTCGCTCTCTCTCTCGAACACTCTAGCCTTCTCTCTCTCGCTTTCTCTTGCTCTCTATAGCTCTTTCTCGTTCTCTCTCGCTCTCTCTCTCACTCTATATCGCTCTCTTTCTCACTCTATATCGCGCTCTCTCTCTCGCTCTCTCTCTCGCTCTCTTTCTCACTCTATATCGCGCTCTCTCTCTCGCTCTCTCTCTCGCTCTCTTTCTCACTTTCTCTCTCGCTTTTTCTCACGCTTTCTTTCTCTCTCGTTTCTATCTCTCACTCTCGCTCTCTCTCTCGCTCTCGCTTTCTTTCGCTTTCTCTCACTCTCGCTCTCTTTCGCTCTCCCTCCCGCTCTCTCTCTCGCTTTCTCTCTCGCACTCTCACTAATTCTCTCGTTCTCTCGCTCTCTTTCGTTCTATCTCTTTCTCTCGCTCTCTCATTCTCGCTCTCTCTCTCTCCCGTTCTATCTTTTCTTTTTCTCTCTCACACTCTCCCTCTCATTCTCTCTTGCTCTCTCTCGATCTCTTTCACTCTCTCTTGCTTTCTCTCTCGCTCTTTCTCACTCTGTCTCGCTCTCTCTTGCTCTCTCGCTCTCTCACTCTCTCGCTCACTCTCTTGCTCTCTCTCTTTCTCGCTCTCAGTAGTAACATGCACTATATAATGATTTTAACAATCAATTAACGAATGACGTAAACTATCGCATGACCATTTGATAGTTTTAATTTGTTTGTATTTATGATTTGTTTAACCATTTTCATTTGACTGTTTGATCCATTCATTCGTAGTGGCTGTGTGTGTGTATTATTATCTCCAGTGAAAACAAATCTGACTAGGCCTACTTAAAATTAGTGGAGGTATTTTTCCACATGCCTGCGCCGTGAAATGCAAACACACCGCAAATATAAGCACAGATCAATTATTATATTTATTTCTAGAGGTTTCACCGTTGGTTTTGAGAATGTTGAGTTCTTTATTTGAAAAAGGGTTTTGGTTTTCTATTTATTTAGTTAATTTATTATTCTAGCTAATGTACATATGTTCATACATACATGTGTAACATATGTTTTGCTTAGAAAAATGATGGAATGAATACAAAACAATAAGGTAGACTATTAATGAGCAAAGTAAACAGAGGAAATGATTTCAAATAGAGGCACTTTATATATGATAGTGTTAGCGGGTTATTGGGATTTTATATACATTAGAAAGTTAAACAAAACATGTTCCAGTTTACTGCGAGGCCTTGAAATCCTACCCGCCATATGAGTGGAACCTAAAGGTATTGTATCTTTAGATGGCCGAAAAGACAAGAGTGAATTAGTGTCAATAAAAAATGTTGTTGCACCTGTTAACTTAAAAGGAACATATGAATTCCAGCCTGATGCGCCAATTAGATTAATTGAAAAAATGTGGAAAAATATTTGACCTTTTATATATTGTTTAAAACATCAATCTTTGTCTAGCATATTTTGATCATCTTATTTAGACCTTTTGTTAAATGTATGTCATATTCATTTATATTATTTATACTGCATTTACCAGTGTCAAATGGTTCAGTAGGGATCTAAGTTTGTACCCAAATGCCTTTCCTTTAAGTAAGACTTGTGAATGTGTGATTTAGAATTTTGTGCCCAAATACCCTAATAATAGGGGTATGTGGAGATACTGTGCCTGTTTAAAAAAGAAAAATCCCTACACCAAAATGTTCAATGCATATGTAAATCTATTATATATTACCACCCGCTTAGGTGACCACGTGGTCTAAGGCTATATCTTGAAATTAACTTGATTGCTGATGACGGGGATATTGTGGTTGGATCCTGGTCAGGTGTACTGTGGTTTTCACTAAATTGTTTAAACTTTCTTCACGCAAATGTTGGTATATTTCCTCTGATTCATCTTATTTCAACCTGCCTCATTCCTAACCTATTAGCTTGATTAGTCTATAAGCGTACAACTCAAATGGGTAGTAAGGAGCCGTGCTTAAACATCTTAATTATTCAACACATAGGTTCATTTAACATTATTTTCAAATTCAGTGTTAGTATCTCTATTATGAAGACATCCATGAGCAAATATATATTAAAATGAATTTGTGTCCTCAATCATTCAAGCTATTTTGTTTCAATGTTTGCTTTGTTCAAGCAATGTTCAAAAATTGTTACTATTTTAAAAATCATTCATTAGTACAGGTGCACTTTTATTTGTGGAGTTTTTATATTATTTTCACCTATCAGTAAACTAGATAATTGTATAGCTATATATGGCTAGGCTTGGCAACATATGCTGCTTCTTTAGTTTAGCGAGTGGTTGCCGAAGTTGTGTCGTGACACACCAGTGTTTATCAAAATTCTAGATGTTTTGTTATTGGTAATAAAAAAAATTAAAAGTAATTTCCTTTAATATTAATTTTTAGAAAAAAATAAGAAATAAATGTACAGAAGCTTTAATATATTTATTTATTGGATAATTTAATGGTTTACAGTCGAAGAGTTAAGTAGTGTAATTAATGAGAATCAGGTTGTTTCTTCCACAAAAAATCAAATCGTGGTCTAGAGGACAAACACGTGCATTTCCTGTCAAACTGAGAGAAGTATATTTGGCATGTGCATACCCGAGTCTCTCAATGTGTCACCAACTTGCAAGCTCAGTGAGCCACGAGGACTTGCAACAAATAAGCTTAGTAGCGTGCAGTGAGCAAAAAAAGTTTGAGAACCAATGGTTTATACAAAAGCAGTTTCCACTCATAATGTATGACACTTCTGTTAGGGACACCAATATCAGCATGAAGGGTCATTCGTTCATTTGCACCTTTATAGTCTATATAAAGTATATAAAAATATATAGGCTTAACTTATATTTCAAATATATTTCCATGATATTACGATATTATTATTATATACTTAAGTGTGCTATATGGTAGAGCAGGGGTCAGCAATGCAGTTGCCATGGCGCCCTCTTGAAGGATTTTAGGCAATTTTAGGTGCCTGCCTTATATTTTGTAATTTTGTACATTTTTTGTTAAATATTTTTGTTTTGTTTGAACTTATCAGATAAAAACTCTTATCCATTGTTGCATAAACTTACACATGTGAATTGGTGTTATCAACCATGAAGTATCTCAAAATATAGATCAAGATTTACTGATTTTCATCTTGATAACTGCTTACGTAAAGCGATTTCCAGTTATATTCCTGACTACATTAATATGGCTGACAATATGCAGTGCCAAGTTTCACATTAATGATTAAGTTACTTAGATAACGTTCACAATTTGCATAGTTTTGATATTCATGCTAATTTCAATTATTTATTATTCCATTAATATCGTCGTCATTCACAAGTTGTCATTAATACACCTCTTGTTAGAAGTGAAGGAAGGGTTTGGCAATCAAATCTGTGCCGGGACCGAGGATCGAACCCCGGACCCCCAGTACAGAAGACCGACACCTTTGCCCTAGACCGCCATGTCACCATCTCAAATATTTAAATTGAAAGAATTATAATATTATAGTTTGTATTTTGTTAATTACTTTTAAAATGTGTACATTCTCAACTTGTCACTAATAAATATACATAAACAAAAGGTGAAGATTCAAATATAAAAATTGATATTTTTCTTGGTACCCCCAGGGTAAAACACATTTTGGAAAATAACTCTTCATGCTTGCCAAACCCTGTGGTAGAGCATCGAGAGGCGTTGCAGACGTTTAGAAATCCTGCATGATTTTAGAAGTTGTATGAATTTTTGTATATTGTTTCAACAAAATGAAGGCGAAAATTAGTAGTTTTATAACCAGTTAAACATTTTAAATTTTGAGTTTAAAGTTGTAGCATTAGCTCCAAGCTAACCATAACCAAGTCGACCACAACGGACTTACCCTATTATACGATCACCGTCTGCAGCTGGCTCAACGTTACACTCGACCAGGCCACCAACATACACACATGTCAACAAGACGTATCAACACAGACTGGAGCTACACCTATTCTACTCCCAGGCAACAATCCTAAAAACCAAAGATCTTCGATTGGAAAGAAGAAACTCTTCGCCAGTGCCTTGTGTTGTTCCAGTCCAGTCCAGAAGCTTGTGGAACCTCCTCTTTCTTGTTTATGTTCTTTGGTTTCCCCCTCATCATCACCCTGTCATCCCCTACTCTGTGGACTGTGTTTCAATCGTATAAAAGAGTGATCGTGCGAGTGAAGTGCCACTCTTGGACTGGCTTTGGTATTCGCTTGAGCAAGCGAAAGCTTC
>CABFWB010000924.1:0-15274 GCA_902151455.1 Timema bartmani
TAACGATAAGAACATGGAGGGAGTGAGGTCTACTATTCACAGAACTACTACTATTACTAGTATCACGTTTTAATTCCAAATATGTATAAAATTGAAAAAAAATCAACTTTGTACTTGCTTAGTGTGCTGAAAGATCATAACATATACCCGAAAGTATTCTGATACATATATATTTTCTGCAAATATAATAAAGATAGATCAGACAGACCAAAAGCTATAATGGATACACACGAGCACATATATCAATGGGGACGTTGCATTCATTCCTTATATAAAAATAAAATTAGTTTTAAAATATGTCTAAGTTAATTTGCAAAATATTTATTTGGAAACAAGTGTACTACCATATTATGACGTGATTTTTTCCAGTTCATTGAAGACGCTCTCGCACTAGACGAATCGCGTCCTCAAAGGGACGCCTCAAGTCACACACCTTCACACACGAGTTGTGATACTGGGAAAATATGAAATAGGAGCTCTTCCCTTTACCAGCTTACTGTGTGTGTGTTTGTGTGTGTGTGTGAAGTGAGGTAGCTGATGTTCTAGAAACTTTCCAAACATTTGAATTCAAGGGGTAGCACGTTATTCAATGAACATTATATCTAGGTACCACAATCAAGGACCAACGGTTTTGATACCAGAGTGTGACGACTCAATTTCTTCGGCCATAAAAACTGAGCACGGCTCTTAAGGGGACCCTGGTTTGGTCCCTTGAAATTAATATAGGCCTCTTTTTGATTGGCACGGGGACTAAAAGCTAAGCTCATCATGTCTAATTTGACGGTGATGGGGAGGTTTGGGCTCTTATCTAAATCAGATGTACTGAGAGGTTATTTTTTATAAAGTGGCTTCCCGCTTTCACTTCATGCCACTCCATGTAGATATATTCTAAACTCCACCCACATAATCCTGAATCAGAGAAATTAAATGCGGATAACACGAATAAATCTACTTTCAAATTTGTTGATTTAGGTAAAGTGCAATTAAATTAAATGTTTATGATTGTGTTTCCAAAATACATGTTCAAACTTAATTATGAAATCGCTTATCAGAAAAAAATTAATACATTATTATGTTCCCAAAATGTTTATATATTTTTCAGATTTAAGTGTTACACTTACATCACCTGCTGTGACACTTTGTTACAAGTTTTAAATAAGTAAAATCCGTTTCAGTGGCCGTATGGTCCAAGACGTCGCTATCGTAATATACTGGACTGCTGGAGATGAGGAGATCGTATTCAAATCAGGGTCGATTGTACTAAGGGTGTTTTTCATAAATTATTTTCTAATCTCCCTCCACACAAATGAAGGTACACTTCCTATAAATTTAACCATAGTAATTTCTAAACATTAGCGTAACCAGTACATATACGTGTACCCAAAACGATTAGTAAGACGCGGTGCTAAAATAATATTCTACATTCCTAATTTAAAGTAACAAATTGAAGTATCTATGGCTTCGAAATTTTTAAAAACCCTTATCGAGTCAGCCACGTGAACTATACTTCCTATTTTCCAAAGATTGATTTGTGTTCCTGGAACCCTACCTCCCAAACCCTCAATTTTCCCTCCTTCCATCTCCCCACACCACAAGCCTACCAGAATTTAACCCACACCAAGTACCTAATCGCATTTGGAAATACCACACCACAACCCTACCAGAATTTAACCCACACCAAGTACCTAATCGCATTTGGAAATAAATAAAAGTCACTCAATGTGACCACTCCAGTCTTAGAGCGTTTCAAAAGTCTGATAACATTTTAGTTTTGTTATTGTTCTGTTTGTTTGTTTGTTTGTTTGTTGGTGGAAAGGAGGGACAAAGTTTTCAACTTCAATCAATTCTCATGAGACAAGAATAAAATGTCGTGGATATTTCATTATTGTTGCCTTCTCTTTTACAGAATGAATTACGATCACGCAAATCTTCACCCACAAGATTATGATGACTATCTACGTACTATGTGCCCTTGAATCCCAAAAAAGGGTTTCCTATAACTATGTCTGTCTGTACAAGGGGCTGCACCCTAAACAATTTGACGATTTTATTTTAAGCTTGATAGCTAGTTTTTATGTCAATAACTCGGGAAATATTTTTTAATTTCATTATAACCGCCAAATTAAGGGTAGTTTACTAATGTCTAATTTTTCACCTCAATTTTTTTGAGCATAGCACCTTTTAAAAAAAATATTTGGGGATATTTTGAAATAAAAAAAATTTACTTGTTTTTTGGGGTAAAATTATTTTACGGTTAGTTTTTCCGATGACTCACTTTTTAAAAGTTTAAACATTTAAAATATGACTAAAGAAAGTTCAAAATGAGTATTTGGAGAATAGATTTTATATTTGTTTTTATTTTATTAATAACTGATTTTCGGGAAAAAAAGAAGTTTAAAAAAAATTGCTCTAACGATTTTGTCAAAATTTGTAAATAGAAATTTATTTTACTTGAAAAGTAACATGTATGTTTATTTTTCAAAAATAAATTAACTTCAGGATAGTTTAATGAATATAAATATATTAGAAAATAAAAAATCGATAAACTCGACTTAACACATTAGTTCAAAATTGGTGTCTGGGAATTGTTACAAGTGATCGGGAGTTTAGGGTACTAATCCTGGCTGCGTATACTAAGGGTGATTATTCCTAAATTGATATACACTATCCCACCAGGAAGATGCGGGTGCATTTCATTTTAAATTCTACCTTACTTATACCTATCTCATTAGTTTTAATATGTAGATAGACCAGATGTATTATAAAAAGCGACGCACCAAAACATCAAGGAATACATGAGTTTATCAAACTAGACACACAAGTAAAGTTTCACATGATTGCGCACATGAAGCAAATCACAAATGTACAAGTCTACTTTTTATTTAAACCAAGTTCACACGGTTATTATATATTTAAACCAATTTGACAAGTATATTATATATTTAAACCAAGTTCACACTTATATTATATATTTAAACCAAGCTCACACGTGTCTTATATATTTAAACCAAGTTCACACGGTTATTATATATTTAAACCAATTTCACAAGTATATTATATATTTAAACCAATTTCACAAGTATATTATATATTTAAACCAATTTCACAAGTATATTATATATTTAAACCAGGTTCACACGTGTATTATATATTTAAACCAAGTTCACACTTATATTATATATTATAACCAGGTTCACATGGTTATTATACATTTATTATTATTATTATTAGTACCGCGTCTTACTATCGGTTCGGGTTATACGAACCTACGCTAATGTGCAATAGTAGGGTGATTGTGAGATGAAATGGAGGACCTATAGTTTAACGTGGAATCCGAACCACGGTAGAGGCCTGGAATTCCTCACATTCACAAGTTGTGATTAATACACATCTTGTCAGAGGTGAAGGAAGGGTTTGGCAATCAGATAAAGCTGTGCCGGGACCGAGGATTTAACCCCGGACCCTCAACACAGGAGTCTGACACCTTACCCCTAGACCACCAGGTCACCTATTATATATTTAAACCAAGTTCACACGTGTATTATATATTTAAACCAAGTTCACACTTATATTATAACTAGGTTCACACGGTTGTTATATTTTTAAGCCAAGTGTTACAAAATCCGTAAAATTGCTACATACATCTCTCTACTCTGAAGTTACTGAAGTAAAGTGGAATAATATAATATGCCTTTTAATCTTATTTTTAGCCGCCTAAAACTTTATTTGAAAAAAATAGTATACAAACTTTTTCAACCCTTGTGGTGACATACTTTTCAAATAGTCCTAAATTTCCAAAATATTGATTAGAAAATAATCGGAATTCCAGTCCAATTAAATTCATGGGGTTCTAACCAAACCTCATCGCACAAGATGGATGGTAGTTGTTGGCTTTTCTCTCGATATTTAATAAGAAAACTTTCCAGTTCTCACAACACAAGATGGGGGCGGCGGGGTTGGAGGGGGGGGGGAGAGGAGAAACTTTCGCACTCATTAAATCGATATTGATTTCTATGTTACTTGAGAAAAAAAATGTTTTCTCACATCAATACAAATATATCACTTGGATAAGTTTCTTCATTTCTACCTTATTTCAACTGGAATAGAAACTTTATGTAAAGTTCTATGAATACATAACAGAAATAGGATTTTCGTTCTGAACTACTAAAGGCACATTTGCTTGTGTATTTTGTTTGTTTAACTTTTATTTGAAAACAAATTTATATATATTTTGGGAATAGAAAAAAAAATTGTCCATCTTCAATAAAATAGTTATTTTGTTAGCTGCATCTTTCTATCCATAGGATATTCGCATTTGATTACACTATTGGGGTAAGGATGAGGAAGGTTAAGTTCAGAGGCAATGTACAGTACCTGCATTTGCGTAAAAGTAAATTTTAAAACCATCCAGTAAAAACCACTCAGAATATTGTAGTGATTAAATTTTACACATACCTTTTGATCAAATTAACAGACGTAATAATATTAAAAACCTTACCCGCCTCGGTGGCGTAGTTGGCTAACGCGCTAGTCGTGTTGAGCTCGACCGCCGAGGACGGGGAGATCAAGGTTCGAATCTCAGTCGGGTGAACTAGGGGGGGGGGGTTTCCTAAATGGTTTTCCACTCTCCCTCCACGCAAACGCGGGTTCACTTCCTCTAAAAATTCAACCCTCCCAATTCCTATTCCATTAGCGTAATTAGTGCTTAGGCGGTGCTAAATATTATTATTATTAATATTAAAAATGTATTTAATTTACATTATATTTCACAATAAATATATACGTGGTGCAAGATCCTTCTGTCTCTCTCTATCGTCCACCCAGGCAAAATCTTCTCGAAGGACAAGAGGGGGAGAGACGACGGACGAATACATCCATCACGTTACTCGAATATTCTAGAAGCCAAAATATTCGTAAACAACTCTGTGGCCAAGCGGAGGTGAGGACTGACACTCGCGTGGAATTAGCGGGGCAGTCAAGACCCACACTAGTCAAGGGAACATAATTTTTTTTAAATTAATTATCCAATCTAAAAACATGACCATAATTATTCCACACCTATCAAAATTGATCCAATCCCATTTTAACTATGCCAGTTCCTTAAGAAGTGAAATAGCATCGCGTGTGACATCGGATCGCATAATCACCCTGTGCAATACAGTAATGACGCTGAATTAATAATTCATTAAATTTACATAAGTTATCAATCATAGCCTGATAACCTAATCAGAATACTATCAAAAGGCATGAATTNGCAATACAGTGATGACGCTGAATTAATAATTCATTAAATTTACATAAGTTATCAATCATAGCCTGATAACCTAATCAGAATACTATCAAAAGGCATGAATTGTGAATTTTTATAAATTCCTAGCTACTATATTTTACTTCAATATGCAACTCTATATAATATCATCTTACTCTGTGATATTAAATTCCTCGAAAAAATAACAAGTTATGTAAAAATGAATGTATGTATGTATAACATAATACGGCCTATATTATCGGAAAAGAAAAGCTCGTGAGTTATTTCAACCGAAAAAACAATAAAAACAAAGTTACCACTCAACTAAAATACTATTCTTGTTTCTAAAGTACTCATATATTTACATTTTTTCGGATTGAAAATTTGAAAAAAAAAATGTTACAAATTGTATTCATAAATACCTCAATTATTGTATTGGGTCTTTTATTCACTTAATTAAAAATATATTGGAATTTGGAAGCATAGTATAATCTTCTTATATTACATTTTTACATCCATTACTGTTTCCAGCCTGGGTAAGTTTTTTATTCAAACCATACATTTTACACTACCGACTTGCTAGGTCTGTCGTAGCCTCACATTCCATATAATCGCACTTAAGACTAAGACAATCACAACATCCAGTCCCCGGCCGTTAATTTACCAATGTGAAAGGGTAAACCCATATTTCACCAATGATAAAATTTTCGGCCATGCCGGGAATCGAACCCGGGACCCTTAACTTATTATACAGACACGCAACTGACTGAGCTAAGGTGTTGAAAATGGTATCTGAACACAAGAATTAAATCTGTTACCTATTGGCTTACCGTGCCATTGCTCTACCACTGTTCTATCCCGTTGTCATGGTAATTCATATTTTACCACCACATTTTCGTGGAGGGAGAATGGAAAACAATTCAGGGAAAGCCTACGTCAGTACATACGAACGGGATTAGAACGAAACGACACAACACGACACGACACGACAGTGAAGCCTTCGACCATTCTCCACTCATAGCTAAAGGCAGAGTCTGAAATGACTTGCTGAGATTGTCGTCTACTTAAGGACATTTACTACCGGTGCGTGGTGAATTCAAGGCTATGTTGCGATGGGGGCGGAACTTGATTCAATAAGTACTTTCACACTTGGACACTAATGTACAGCACGAAGGATGGAAGAAAATTAGAATTTTGCCCGGTGATGTGTTTTGTTTATCCACTTATAAAATTTTCCCTGTTCAAATTTTTTTTTCTACGAGGCTTTAAATCTCTATCTATAAATTTACTGTGATAATATATTTCACTATGGCTTTTTTATTTTTACATATATTTAATTTGTTTCATGTTATTTTAATTTATCCTATATCATCATTCACAGGTAGATTTTTGTTTAGTTGAAAACGATAATATTTAATATTAATAACCTTTGACTTCATCTTTAGAGTAGACATCAAAAAACTGTTTTTAAAACATTTTTTTATTTATTATTCATTTTACCGCATCAATTTTCAAATCGTTTCTTACTTTTTGGTAAATTTTATTGGTAGCCAATAAATTTTAATTTTCTCATTTTCAAGTCTTATATTTTACCTACCCCATTAAATATTATAAATAAACATCAGATAATATGTTCAAATGGTGAACATTGATTTGCATTTTAAAATTAACTTTTTTATTATTTCCTATTTTAAATAGACATATGGCTCCATGGTCTGTTTTGATTTACATTCTAACAGTCAGATTTCCACAGTCCATTTTCTTGATTAAACCAAACAGCCTAAATTTTAAAGGCATAGTTACGTGTTTACCAAAAAAACTTTTTAAAGATCAATAAAGTAGTTTTGTAATAATTTCAGATTATTATTTTTTAAATTATTTAAGAATTTATATTTTTAGTTTCAATGTTGTATCTTTAAAATTCACTGAATGCAAACTAAATACGTTGACATGGGAAACGCTTAGTTTACTTAGCGTTTGCTACGTCCCTACCTTGTCAGATTACAATATGGCCCTATCCTATAGGCTGCACCATAGTGTAGCCCTTATGAAGGTGAACTTTATAAATCTCAGGGTAAATGGATTGTCTAGTTATGTCCTATTGTCAACTTTCTAAGGTATTTATTCCCCTGGGGAATTAAATAAGAACATTTCTTAGAAACACACTTGATAACAATTATGTCCGTGGGAATATTTATTTGCCCTAGGTTGTGTTCAACTTTGTTAATAGTTTGAAAGCAATATAAAACATGAAGGCATAAACACAAATAAATTTCGGTTGTATTAAAAATTTAAACAATATAAATATCATATTAATCTCTTGGGTTTCATAGCTTGAGTTAATTTAACGCTTCATGAAATAATCACTTTATTTATCTTGTCGGAGTATCTGAATTTTATTTTTTTACTACCGTAACGGTATATACTCTACTAAATCCAGTGGTAAATAAACGCCATTAATCAAATTCCGGCTAACTTATTTTTAAACTGACCTCAACAGCAAAACTTTCCGTTGTGTTTGAAAGTTCATTGATTGGTTTAACTTTTTAAAGCTATAGAATTGACAAAAGGTTGATTTTTATCACAAGCCAAAAGGATTATTAGAAAGGGTCAACCCCTTCCGGTATAGTAAAATATTGGTGTGTGTGTGTGTATATATATATATAAAGATAAACTTTTTATTTGAAAATATATGAAAGCGAAGAGAAAGTTAACAGCTTTTAATTGATATTTTAAACGTCCATTTTCTAAAAAACACCGACTTTATCCGCACAGGTTGGATCAGCGTCCAAAAAAATGTTTGAGTCTAATACACTGATGTTTCTCTTAACAACTCTTCCCGGACAGGTATTGTGTATATGTAGTTGTAATTAGTGGGGAGGAAATAAAGCCAATTATTGATATACAGTATTATTATTATTATACTCATTATTATTAGAGTAGAACTTTTATAATTCGCAGTCAAGGGGATATCTAAAAAAAATCGAAATATCCTAAATCCGAATTAACCATTGTCATTATTACCTAGGCAGCAGGTATGTAATAAATCAATAACCTTAAACTATGCTACATAAAACCACATACATTATATAGATGCTATGTAAAACACACATGCACAATAAATACACAAATAAAAACAAGAAAAACTCAAACACACAATATAAAATTAATATTAATGTATTAATATTTAGCACCGCGTCTTACTACCCGTTTGGGTTATATGCTTAAGTACTAATTATGCTAATGGATTAGGAATTGGGAGGTTTGAGTTTAAAGGAAGTGAACCCGCATTTGCGTGGAAGGAGAGTGGAAAACCATTTAGGAAAAACCACCCCCAGTTCACCCGACCAGAGATTCGAACCTCGATCTACCCTGTCCTCGGCGGTCGAGCTCAACACGACTAGCGCGTTAACCAACTACGCCACCGAGGCGGGTCAGAATATAAAAACTTTGAAAAATTTAGCATACGAAAGTTGCAGACTGGAATCAGATTTGATGAAAGCCAGCCAATCCAACTCATCCCCTATATTGGGAAACCCACTTGCCATCGGCGCATAACTCTCCGCGCTCTCATTTTTACTATACTTCAATAGTTTAACTCCAACTTTATTTGACATTCACAGCATATGGGGTGGTTTAGTAAAGATCGTAAAGTTAGCTATGGAATGAGTACAAACTCGAAAAAATTAACACTGTATAGGCTTCGAATTATTCGAATATTTTCTTCTAAAATTAGAATTAAATGTTTTTTTACCAGTGATTTAAATATAAATTTATTGGTGAATCATAGTAGGTTCAAATTATCCAATTTTTCGAAATAACCAAGGTCAAATTAGCCAAATACTAATGTATTATCATGTGTTATGTCTTAAGACAGGTCCATTCCTTTTGTTAGTGAACTTAGACCACCTCCCTCCCTCCCTGTCTTCTGCCTCCTCCTTCATCTCTCAGAATTTTCTTCTTTCCTTCATACAATATTTAAATCCTCCTTCCCTTAACCCTGTCTTCTACGACGTTGTGAAGAAGACAGTTCCTTCTAAGGGTGTGTCCGATCCAGTTTGCTTTGTACCGAAGAATCACATCCAAAATTAATATTGTTATCATAAAAGAAAAACCAATCTTAGAGAGTTATTTAAGTAACACCCTTATTACTAGGTACGCTATATTTATTCATTACGAACTCGTCCTTAAATAATTATTACTATTGAATTATCTAGCTTCTTGTACTTATTCTTTATTATTATTAGTTACCAAATTTGTTACATTGCATTCTTGTGTATACTGAGGTTATTTCTTATTTTGCAAGCCATATATTGTTTAGTATTTTTTCAAGACTGTTGGTTAGTACTTTAATTAAAAAGGGGAGGAATGTGATGAAAACTGGTATTACTGCTTTCATAATGATCATCATCGTGTTAAACTGGCCTGATAATGACGGGGAGATCCAGGATAAGATCCTGATTCTTCTTAATTGGGTTCCCACCCTCATCCTAACCAAATGTGGGTATAGATTAACTCTAAAATTATTCCTTCCTTATTCCTAACCCATTAAAGTAATCATTATATATGCGTATAATCTGAACTGATAGTAAAACGCGGTGGTAAAAAAAAATATCAACACTAGTATTCGTGCTTTGATCGTGTTTGTTAAATTTTTATCAACGAACACGAATTACACAATGCATATCGAAAATGTATAGGGGTCTTTTTTCTCACTTGCCAGACTAATTCTCACATATGTTTTTGTTTGTAGAAATTTATTGTCAGTTGGCATATCTTATTATTATTAGCACCGCGTCTTACTACCCGTTCGTGCTATACGCACTTACGCTAATGTGCAATGGTAGGGTGATTGTGAGATGAAATGGAGGACCTAACAGTTTAACGTGGGATCCGAACCACGGCGGAGGCCTGGCATTCTTCACATTCACAGGTTGTGATTAAATACACGTCTTGTCAGAGGTGAAGGAGGGTTTTGGCAATCAGATAGTTGGGATATCCATTTGTGAGTTGTAAGTCCTCCAGGCCTAGTGCCAATATATCTGCTAATTATATAATGAGTCCGTAAATAAATAGTAATCATCCTATCCAACACGAGCGCTGATACAACCAGAGTACCATTTATATGTAGTCAACTACTCAAGTATTTATTTCTCTACGGGTAGCTCTTTGTTTGGTTACAGGTAGATTTTTGTTTAGTTGAAAACGATAATATTTAATATTAATAACCTTTGACTTCATCTTTAGAGTAGACATCAAAGTTTACATAGCACTAAAGACGGTCAAGAGTTGTAAAAACAAAACCTTACTCATCCAGGGGTTTTAAACAAGGACATCTCTTTCCTTAACACCGGTGTCCTACTACCTGTTCAGGTTATACGCTTGTGTACTAATTACACTAATTAGTTAGGGATTAGGAGTGTTGAATTTAGGGGACGTATTTAGGTGGAGGGAGAGCCTAATACAATTCTGGAATAACCGTCCTCAGTACACCTGACCGGGATTTGAACCCCGATCTCCCTATCATCGGAATTCTAGTCTAACACGAGGGTGACGCCTCAGACCATGTGGCCACCAATTTAGGTTACACGGACATTAAAGAATGACCTTGATATAGGTGATCTGAAAGGAATATAATTAATATCCTATCAATAATTTGATTAATCTTTTAGATTGATATTTTTTTAAGGTAACGTCATTGCCTCAGACCTTCCCCCACTCACATTGGGCCTTTTTTTTTTTGTCAGGTTGGTCATGGTAGGGATGTAGGAAGCGTTTGATTGGCTCGAAAATGGTTTATACAGCCTGGTACCCATGAGGTCGTGTGTATGACTCACGACCAAAGCAGTCGTGTGCATGACCTTGTGAGAACTAATAGTCAAGAATCCACCAGTGGTGGTGTTACTGGTTGTATACTAACCACCCGGGCAGTTGACTCACGACCCCTTCAGTAGTGAACAGACATCTCCGGAGAGTATATCAGAAACAAGTGTGTTCGTTGTGACAAATTGAAATCGTGGCTGAGAAAGTATTAAGTGTGAACGTCCAGAGTCGTGGGCTGGTCAACAAGAACACGGTCGTACAGACCGATCTCGTGGGGAACCCACCTTATTCCACACCGAAACAGTCATGTTCAGTCGCGTCAGACGCTCCTAGATTCATCTGACTGGTTCAACATTGCTTTAAACGAAGGAGCACCGAATTCCGACATACTGAATACGTCACGACCAATCCAGTACAGTCAGATCAAGTCAAGACTGGTCCTGACTCAACCGGTTGAATTTCTGTCAGTCTTTGTACGTCTTTTGTTTACTTCATTACTGTTTCTGTTTCATTTTGGTCAAAGTTTCCATTAGTTTTCAATAATATATGTTGAGAATCTTATTATTTTTGTTAGGGACCATAGTGAAATACACGATGTTAAACATCCAAACTATCGAAATAAATATGCTATTAGTAATAAACGAGTAAAATAAGGAAACAGACGGTTTGAAAGAAACGAACGTATATCTCCTTAAAGGATTAACCCATAATTTTATGTTCTGTTTTATAATATTTCAATGAATAATCCCACGAAGAATAATGAACGTAACTACATTCCCATCCATTTCGTACAAATCCAGTTCACTGGATAAAATAATTGTATCAATTTGTCCCAGTCTAGTTAAGTCTACGAATGATTCGATATGAAACCTCTGATTGGTGTGATTTGACTGTACTTGACTCGATTGGACTGGGTTGATATGAAATTAGCAAGCTATTTATTGAAAAAAAAAATAAAGAAACTGGACAGATTATAATTATGACAAAAGTATACACTAATGTGGGGATAGTCGTGTCAAAAATAATAGTTGGATTAAAAGTGAAACCGTAGTGTCAGCAACCTGTATCAGAGTAAATAGGATCTGTGGTCGATACCCGTGAGGTCCGTTTATCTTAGCTGGTGCCCGCCCAAGCCGTTTCGTGTTGACTTTGGTTCATGGCTCCTACGTGCGTCAGTTAACCCTACCACTGACCGTGACTCTCTAAATCGGTAACACGAAATATGGCTTCTGCTCTAAGTCCTAAAGCGTGACTATATTGAGCTTCTAAGCTCCCGGGCTCCCTAGTTTCGCCACTAATGAGCGCCTCTGAAAGCGTCTTGAGCTAGACAAAAGACTGACTTGTTTAATCACTATGAGGGACTCTAATACCCCTCAACGGTCTAGTCCCAGACAAATAAACAGCAATTGCTTCTTTTTGGATTGCAATAATTATTGTTTTATCAAGTGTTGCAACGATCTTACTCGACACTGACCTAATTAAATATATTGTGTTCATGTTGTTTGGAATTACTGTTGTTGTTTGGAAGTGAATGTTGTTGTTGCTGACTGTTTATGGTTTATTTCAGCAAAATCTACATTAAAAAACCAGTAAGATAGATAAGTCATCAGCAAATACTTTTGAGACGGTTACCTACAGTAGATATATTTAATAATAACAATTTGTAGAGAAAATATTATACAATAAAGTGAGTGATTCTCAAGTTTATTTTTGTGTTCCACGTGTTATAAATAGCATATTTATACTAATGAAATAAGGATGAGTTATATAGAGTTTAAACTCACGTGTATTAACATATACGTGGGGGAAGACTGCTTACACAATTTAGGGAAAAACATACTCAGTGCACACGGCCGAGATTCGAACCCCAACCACCCCAATCACTGTACAACAGACGAGACAAGACCGAATTCTTTGCCTGCACGACCACAGATTAAAAGTCGACTCGTTTCAATGACTAAGCCAGGATTCATGCATAAGACATTACTATGGAGACGATATTTATTTTTAGAAAAAGCAGAGTAACAAAGATATCAAATTTGCTATGTATATTTTACAAAATAAGAAGGAGAACCATGATATGTAGAGGAAAAATAATATAGTAAAAAAAATAGTTGAAACACAGAAGTATTCATTATTAAAACTCGCCTTTTATTGCCAATATAAGTTTATATCAAGTCAAATAATACCTAGAAGAGCATTAGTTTCATCGTCAATTTCGAGGAACAGATATTAATGTCAAGAAAAACTCTGTTTGTATAGACACATAAATAAATTTTAATTTTAACTTTCTTATATTTTGATTATTGATTATATATAAATTTATAAAGTTAATTGCCAATCACTTCAAACTAATACTTCAGTACGAATGTTGTAATAATGCATAGCATTAAAAGCAAAACAATTAATAGGCAATATCAAGAAACATCTTTAAAAGACGTGTGTCACAAAAAAGTAAAACCTAGATATACACTTATTTTGATTGGAAGTGCGTTCTGAAAGAACATTTTCCTATCAGAGTAATTATTTTGGCAAATAAAACTTGTAAAATAAACTTCCTTAAAAAATAAAAATAAATTGTAATAATCCTTGCACTGACGCTGTTAAATTCAAAATATTTTCTCTAACTACAAAAACTGGTACTTTTGGAAGTACATGGTTAAAAACCAGTACATATGGGTGTACTATCGCCTGTTCTGCGGCACAAGAAGATATCCTGTTTATAATGAACCCTACTGATTCAAATATATTTTTTTCGTATTTACTAAATTATGAATGGTATTTTAAATTACTTATTTTAAACACTTTATTCGTAAAACTGAATGTATTAAACTGTATTAGTTGAAACATAGATCAACCTAATTTAATTGGTGCCTGTTCTATTAAATCAAATTTTATATGTATTAGGCTCTGATTTTACTACTGTCATGTGGTCATGGTAGATCCACTTCTAAATACAAGATTAAAAAATGTAATGTCCACCTTTTATTTACTACCATTATCATTGAAGCCAAAACAGAGAAAGTTCATTTATAGCAATGAAGTATGGTTACCACAAGATATTTCAAACATGAATAAAAGGTATTTTCCTTCTGCTGTGTAAATTGGCATTTAATTGGCTATATGGCCTATTCCTACATTTTCATTGGATGATACTTCTAAAGTCTTAGAGTTGTCCATGATTAATTCCATGCATAATACGTAAAAGGTTAAATCAATTTTATGTAATGTGCGCTTTTCACAATGTTTCGGCTGTGAACGGTTTACATGAAAATAATGCTTTCCGAGCGATAGTGTATGGTACACAAGAGAAGGTCAGTGTTTTTGCAGTTTTTATATCAAAACATTTTTGTGGTCAAAACAACTCAAATAATTCTACACTGAAACAAAAGAGTTTAATTTTCTTCACAAGGTGATATCAACCATTGTTGAATATCTGTCAAGGATTTCCTGAAATTTAATAGCAATTCTTTATCTTCCTTTAAACGGCTTCTCATCTAATGCCACTATGCTCACGACAGATATTCAACAACACTGTTGATATCACCCTGTGAAGAAAATTAAACTCTATGTTTCCCCTGAAGCAATTTTTGATTTATTTTTGAAAAAAAAAAATTCCCCCTACATTCCCACCTTAAGTGCATCATGTGTAAAGTACTAATCGTTATAATAGCTGTGACCCACCTCGGTGGCGTAGTTGGCTCACGCGCCAGTCGTGTTGAGCCAGACCACCAAGGACGGGGAGATCGAGGTTCGA
The DNA here is from genome assembly GCA_902151455.1 of Timema bartmani. Taxonomy (NCBI): domain Eukaryota; kingdom Metazoa; phylum Arthropoda; class Insecta; order Phasmatodea; family Timematidae; genus Timema; species Timema bartmani. The sequence goes on from CABFWB010000924.1 coordinate 14,829, forward strand.
ATCTCGGTCGGGTGAACTGGGGATGGTTTTTCCTAAATGCTTTTCCACTCTTCCTCCACGCAAATGCGGGTTCACTTCCTCTAAATGCAACCTTCCCAATTCCTAATCAATTTATGTAATTAGTACTTAAGCGTATAACCCGAACGGGTAGTAAGACGCGGTGCTAAATAAATAGAAAATAAATATAATAGCTGTGGTCTATGCATAAATATAAGCCCAACATTAAAAGGACTGTTAGATTATTCAACATTCACAATCGAGTCCTGGTCTAGGTTGTCAGACCTACACGAGAGTTCATTTCCCGGAATAGAAGCGCGCTGTTCCCCGTGCCTTGAATTCCACAACCATTGTCACGGACAAACTGTCCGTTGATGTCCGTTGACTAGAGTCGTACAAAGGAACAGCCTCTATAGCCCCGTGTGTGTGTGTGTGTGTGTGTGTGTGTG
>CABFWB010000924.1:15923-31790 GCA_902151455.1 Timema bartmani
TGGCCACCTCTCATTACAACCAATGTGTTCTATTTTATATTTTAGTCGCTCGCTCGCTCAGTCTGGCCACCTCTCATTACAACCAATGTGTTCTATTTTATATTTTAGTCGCTCGCTCGCTCAGTCTGGCCACCTCTCATTACAACCAATGTGTTCTATTTCATATTTTAGTCGCTCGCTCAGTCTGGCCACCTCTCATTACAATCAATGTGTTCTATTTTATATTTTAGTCGCTCAGTCTGGCCGCCCCCTTATCCCTCTTAATTATCTAATCCTTAAGTTTATTAGTAAACTAGCCTCATATTATGTTTTTTTTAAAATCTTATTTATCATCTAGAACAATCTTCAGAAACTATTTTTTGAGCAAAATAATTTAGCCTTTTTGTATACAATTATAGTTCTCAAAAAATTAGTCATACTCATAAGTAAGCCACCCATAGTTTTAAGGCTTGAATCAAAATTTTAATCTATATCTGGACGTATAGCGTCTAAATATAAATATTGAATGAATCCCATCGAACCGTTTCTGTTCTAATCGTGGGTACGGATATTAATTATTCAAAGGGGACAGACAGACAAACATGGGGAGTGAGAAAGCCGTATGAACCACTTATTTTCTATTTTCGAAGCGTATAAAAACGTGAAGATACCTCATAATTTCGATGTAGAAAGATGCTCACGATCACATTAGTTTCTCTACGTGATCAAATAGAAATACACCCGTTTCTGTGGCTGCATGGTCAAAGGCGTCATTCTTGCTCTAGACTGTACTGCAGATTATGACATCAAGGTTCGAATCTCGATCGGGTGTACTGAGGGTGTTTTTTCCTCATTTTATTCACTCTCCCTCCACTCAAATACGGGTACACTTCCTTAAATATAAACTTCCTTATCCCAAAAACCACTAGCCTAATTATTACATAAGCGTATAACCTGAACGAGTAAGTAAGACGGTAAAAAAAAGAGGTAGAAATAGAGATTCACATAAATATGTAAGCTAATGCCACTAAGCCTGCCGAATGTCTTTATTAAAAATCAAATTAAATCACACCACAAATGGTCTGGTGTCAGCGATTGACTGAAATATGTTTTAAAATACTCACTATTAGCTCAGATATAGACAAAATCGCGTGTGGAAAAGTTTCTCGGGAGCTTGGTAAAGTAGGGAAAAGTATGAGGGGTGGAGGGGAAGATATAATTTTACTAATTTGTGTGAATTACACAAATGCACAAGATGTGAGTGACACTATCGGGCACGCCACGATGCCATTTTCATTTATAGCATGTTTTCCTTACCAAACAAAGTATAATATATTGAAGTAGTATAAATTATTATTATATTCAAGTATTCGTAAGGTACATTTTATCTTGCACGATGAGTAAAAAGAATTAATATAAGATTTACTGCCACTTTGTGCCATTTTTGGTATCTTCATCTAAAGTGATGTAAATATTTAACTTCAAGGCTTGAAGATGTACAAATTGCTTCTCGTGAAAGTTAGAAAACTTTTTTATTTGATATCACTTTGGTGTAGCTTTTTTAAATAAGACAAAAAATAAATTAAAGTTGTGACTATTTTTTTTTTAGTATATATGTTGTGTATATGTATATGATTTTCTTTAAAGGATAAATAAAGTATATAGAGGTAAAATAATATATGAAGGAATACAAATAGTTGAAATAAAAAACTACTTACTAAAACTCATTTTCCATTGCTAATTCGAGGTAGCAAGGCTAAATCAATTCAAATGATAACTAAAAAAATCATTAGTTCCATCGTCCATTTCAAGGAACTAAATATTAATGTCAATAAAATCTCTGATCGAACAGATACATAAAGAAATTTCCATTTTAAATATTTTCAACTTGAATTAATTTTATTTTTATCACCGCGTCATACATCCTGTAGTCTATATAAAGCTATACAGGCTATAACGCGTTTATTATAATTACTCTAATTGGGTAGGGATGAGGAAGGAAGAATTTTAGAGGTAGTCTACACGCATTTGCATGGGAGGTTAGTGGGAAATAACTTAGGAAAAATCACCTTCAGTATAACCAGCCGGGATTCAAACCCTGACCTCCACGTTATCAGCAGGCCAGTTTTACACGAGCGTGACGCTTCATAACGTTCAGCCACTGAAGCAGGTGACTTTAACTAATAATATAAGTACCAAAGTTCTAATAATATATAGCATTAAAAGCAAACCAATTCTAAGTAGTAGTATATAATAGGTAATACCAACTTGTGTATGTGTGGAATGCATGCCAGGCCTCCACCGTGGTTCGAATCCCACGTTAAACTGTAGGTCCTCCATTTCATCTCACAATCACCCTATCATTACACATTAGCGTAAGTGCGTATAACCCAAACGGGTAGTAAGACTCGGTGCTAATAATAATAATAATAATAATAATAATAATAATAATAATAATAATAATAATAATAATAGGTAATAATATCAAGAAACACACGTAAAAAAAAGTAAAAAAGTTGGTAATTGCTTCCCTTTTCCTTGGAATTCATTAAGATCACATCTGAGATATGATCTTAGCTTTATTAGCTTTTATTAGCTTTTGACAATTTATAGCTTGTGAATAGAACTTGTCTAAAAAGCTATGTGCCTTGCGCTAGCGCTGTTCAATTTGAAATAATATTTTCTCTAACTATAAAAAGACTCGCCTCGGTGGCTTAGTTAGCTAACGCGCTAGTCGTGTTGAGCTCGACCGCCGAGGACGGGGAGATCAAGGTCCGAATCTCGGTCGGGTGAACTGAGGGTGGTTTTTCCTAAATGGTTTTCCACTCTCCCTCCACGCAAATGCGGCTTCACTTCCCCTAAATTCAACCTGCCCAATTCCTAATCCATTAGCGTAATTAGTACTTAAGCGTATAACCCGAACGGGTAGTAAGACGTGGTGCTAAATATTATAAAACAAAAGTATTGTCTCACTAACTATAGAGCCATATTGTAATAGGTCAAGGTATGACTGCTATAGTAAGAGCTTAGTAAGAAGATAATTAAAAAAAATACAAATATATTTTATTTGAATTCAAAATTGATAGCATTTTACTAAATATTTGGTATCAATTTAAATATATTGATAACATATATCGAGAGTAATTGCTGCAGATAACGTAGCTTGACGTATGAATACGCGAAAGGAAACCTAGTAGCTTTTCTAGATGTCGGGTTTTTTTTCCTATTAAAATTTACTGCTGAGCAAACGAAGCACATATTTAGGTTGTGCAGTACTTTGATGTAGTTTTGATTAGAGTAAGTACACTCATATTTCCATTAATGAACAACTCCATGGTGTGAGATCGCAAGTAAGCTATACTGACCGAGCGGCCGCCACCGTTATAGATGATAGTACCAATATTTGCGGACAGAGGGTGTCATGTGGTCAGCACAAAGAGATTCCATTATTAATCGTTCTATTAAAATGAATAACACTTATCATATTACTACAATTCTTTTAGTAATTATTATGAATTAAGCACGTTTGTTTAACGCAAAGGCCCTACGTAGCATCAATTATAGATTATATGGAATTTCTTTCACCCACAAATCAAGTCCAAACTTATAGGGATGTTTAAGGAACACGCCTATATATAGATATTTTAAATTAGATGTATATTTCCGAAATGTTTATTAAATCCTGTTTTATAATAAATACTAACCAAACCAGTTTTATAATTAGCGTAATCTAATAGCAATGTGATCAATTATTCTATAATTATTTTTATCTTCTTTATAAATCATTGATGACAGTATATCAATACTTAATAAATAAAAATTAGATACTATTATTTTTTTGATATTTGGGGAAATATTATCTTGGGAAATAAAACGTAATTTGTCTTCCTTTTTAATTTTTTGTCCCCATGCCAGCCAAACACTAAGTCGTTCCTTATTTAGTATTAATTGACAATTTAAAGAGTACTCAAACAACATCACGAATATACACAAAAGTGTGTTTTTCAAGATGCCTCTAAATTAAAAATATGAAAAAGCATTTTTATTTATAAATATTTTTGTTCCTCATTTTATTTAATGTTTGAAAGCCTACTTATTATTTGACTCAAACAAGTCAATTATCAAATGATTTAATTAGAGTCCCTCGGTTTTCTCTAGAATTATTTTAAATAGGGAGAAACGCGCATTAACTTATTGCTCTTTCTTCTTAGCTTTTAAGAATAAATGGAGATTTTTTATAAAAAATAAATTATAAAAGAAATAAAAGGGAAATAAGGGATAGCAAGATGGCTGGTAAGAAAAGTACTCTTGAGATTTAAAAAAAATATATATATTTTTCAGTTTTTATTTGACTGTAACAAAGTACTGACAGGTTTCTTCAATACTATTTAATGCTCAAATAATATACGGTAATATTTCAAAACCATAAATAATAATTTAATTTAGATTTATAAAACCTTTTATTAAACTTAACACTTAAAAGACAAAGTTGCAAATTTGTTAAAAAATATATATATTATTTAAAATATTTATTCATTTAGTTATCAAAACTTAAATTTTTAGTGTTTGCTTGATATTTACACTTTTAGTTGAAAAGAGTTAATGGCTGAGACCATTAAATTGTTGGTAGTGATTACAACTATTTCTTGAAATATTTGTCTTTAAATGTATTTACTAGCAATCTGATAATTTTTAGATTTTATTATATCAAGAAATTAATGGTTTGCAATAAACTATAAATCTTATATAAGCAATTTTTACATATTTGTTAACGAAAATTTAGTTTCTGAATACATAATTTTATTTAAAATAATAATATAATCATTTCATCCCATTTTTTATAATAACTAAGTGACACTTTTTTATTAAATAAATAGTTTACATGTCAATTTCACTGAATTACATATAGAAGATAATAAACAATAAATTGTCCTTCTAGTTGAAAAACCAAACTGGAAATCCAAAGCTAAGATAATCTTACTCAAAACGATTCTTTAATCTGTTTTTGTGATCCAAACTTAATAAAGGTGTATTTTATGAACTTAAATATCATATGTTTGTATGCTATTTGTTACATTCTACGAACTGTTAACTTAACTCTAACATAAGATATTTGCAAAATAAAAAGTTTTAATTATGCTTTACTTATATTCGTATGAGTAAAAATATTACTGAGATTCTATTTTAAGCTCTTATTTTTTGTATTTATGTAATGTCTGCTATAAATAACTTGTTAAAATTAAATAAATCCGTTTTATCATGAAATGAGGCTTCGCCAACATGAAATACCTTCCAGATATAAGGGAAAGTGGCACATGATTGCAAAATGTTACCAGACTTTATTCGTATCAAAGAAAACTATCGAGGTAGAAAATAACACCATATTATAGTCCACGGCTCCTGGGCAGAAAAACCAAACAAGAGTTAAAATAGATTAATACCCGCTCTTCTCCCCCCAAGATACGTCAACTTTGTTCCAAGTAACTTTTAATTTCTCCTCCTCCCGGGTTTCAACAAAAACAGAGGAAAACTCACCACGATGGTCTATTTTTTATTTTTTTTATTTAGAGAACTAATAGTTTGCGTTTATACTCGGAATGCCTGGAGATTAGACTTTGCCTCTGCAGTTAATCCTTGTGTGAACATTCTAACGAAAGGGTTTAACATGTCATTATTTTATTTTATAAGTTCATTGAAACTTTGTTTGTAAATAACAACTAATTATTTTTATGGGAGCGTGTTGTTTGCGCCCGTGTTGGTAGCGCCCTTTCGAAAATGTGGGCGTTTGCACCCACCTAAAATAAACCGAAAGTATTCGGGCCCAACGGCAAGTCAAAGCCTTGATACTAGCAACTGTAAGTCATTAAGAGGACGTATATGACGTTTATTTTTTGATCTGTCCTGTTTCAGAACTACTAGTATGAAGGAATGTTGGTAAGTTAGGCTATGTTAGGTTAGGTTATGTTGGGTTAGGTTAGGTTAGGTTAGGTTAGTCATTGATCTGATATCTCTATTCTGCTGATGACACATTTTTTAAACGTGATGGACTAAAAATAATTACCACTCTGAAAAAATAAATGTTACTCATAAGAAATATCTAGTAAAACCAGGGGAAAAATTAAAGCGAAATTAAATATTTTCATAAGTAAATATTATTTAAAAAAATATTCAGTGGGTACAAACATACATGGGAGGCACAACCAACACGTAGCCATTTTTGTTTATAAAAGGCTGTTTTGATAGAACATATATAGTGTAACACTTATATATGTTACAAAATAAAGCTTAGTAGTTGGTTCATCATTGGAAAAATTTTATTTATAAATAATCAATAATATATAAATAGTTTTCATTGAGAATAATATCTACAGTGATGCCTAAGTGGCTTAGAAATACGCTTGATAGTCGTGGAAGGAGTGCACAAGATTGAAATCCCATCAAGATGCATTGGGATTAATTTTTATTGTATTGTAAGAGCATAATTATTTTAAGGTATATTCTGGCAAGAGGTTAACCCACGCTTGTACAGTTCCTTGGAAGTCAAGGTTGCCATCCTGCTGAGAATAGCATATATCTCATATAGCTTGCATCCTGTTGACGAGCAAGCACGGTGCGACCGATGGACCTTCCTGACTGGTGAAATATGGAGATCAGCAAGTTTGTGTGTGAGAATAAGACAGGACTGTTGAATGTTGGACGCCATGCTGAGTGCATGTGGGTCGGTAGCGTGTACGACTACGTAATGACGATATAAAATGTGATCTGGTGGTTCACCCCGCCGGAGGGTCGATCGCGGGTCTACAGGATGGTTGCGAGACCGTTATCGTGCCTGCTCCCTCGTCATGGGATATCTAACCGGTTACCCATGTAGTAGTTTAGCATCTTACTAGTTTAATAAATATATCTTATTGGACTAACTTGCGAGTCTCACTCCCCACGAACCATCCATTCCAACCCCTACCGCTCGGGGTCCATCCTAACCATGTAAGTCCCTACGGTGCCGCGGTAGTGTTGTAGTAGGGTTGGCTACCGGGTACCCAGATAAAACTAGTAACCTTACAAAGTCGTGTCAGATGTAGACATGTGGAAGTTACAAAGTTTTGTCAGAATTAGGATAGGGACGTTACATTATTTCTTTACTTGTGGTGTTCACTATGGCTTTATCACCCTTTATCCACGCTAATGTGGTTGAATTTACTCTAATTGCCCTTTTAAATAAACAACTAATAATTCGGTATTATTCAGAGAAAATATATTTTATTCTAGAGGCACGATTTCATATTCCTTATTTTTAACATCTAATGTTGATATTTTAAAAGGGAAATGTTATAGTGAGCAGGTACATTTATAAAAAAATCGCTTCTATTAAAATTTTATTTTATTTTAAATTTAAAATATTTAAAAAAAAACATGACCTGATATGGTCTACTAATGACAGTGTAATACTGTTTCAGTGACATTATTATTAACACGTGCTAACAAATTGTTTATCGTCGTTGAAATTATAAGAACAAACACTCGAAAGGATAATAGGGTGATTATTATGGTTGAAATCACTGTCGAATTGTAAGAACTTAAAATTTAAACTTGTGTGACACAAAAATCTGTGGAATTTGTTCAATTTAAAAACTTTGCCTTCTATTGTAGAAGTGATATGTCGACAATTTATTGTCATCAACTCAAACCCGCTAATGTAGTTCAAATGTTAGGGTTTAAAATAATATATATCATTTATTAAAATTAATATATTATTTTTAGTTTAAATAGGATCCCATAATATTAAATTACTAATTAGAAACTTTCAAAGACTCTACAGTCAATGCGGTTCTTTTAATTAATGTGTTATTTACAAATAAACTCAGTAAGTCTTATTTGACGACGTTGCAAACTAGGTTAGTTAGAATCTATTTTTCTAAGTAACTACATCTTAACTTGCAATATCTAGACACGAACCCGCCTAGTGGCGTAGTTGGCTAACGCGCCAGTCGTGTTGAGCCAGACCACCGAGGACGGGGAGATCGAGGTTCGAATCTCGGTCGGGTGAACTGAGGGTGGTTTTTCCTTAATGGTTTTCCACTCTCCCTCCACGCAAATGCGGGTTCACTTCCTCTAAATTCAACCTTCCCAATTCCTAATCCATTAGTGTAATTAGTACTTAAGCGTATAACCCGAACGGGTAGTAAGACGTGGTGCTAAAATTAAAAAAACCTAGACACCAATGTATGAGATATAAAAGGAGAGAATAAAATGAAAATGTCAATCTGCTAGACCTCTTGTTTATCTGCTGATAACATGCCCCCTCTTCCACAGACGAGATTAAACACTCCTTCTACTATTCGCGCCTTTACAACATTGACTTGAACTTTAAACGTACCTTTTCCTTGTTACCTATTCTAGATATGCTTCCAAGGACATTTTTAATCTACATCCTGGCAGGAAGCTCCCTTCGGGCAATTTTCACGAATTAAAAAATTAAAGCTATAGACGATTAAAAAATATATTTACCAGAAAACTATTTCAAGATAAATAAAGTAATTTTGTGACTCTGTAAGAATATTTTAGAAATGTTATATATAATTTATGGTTTTTGTTTCAATACATCTTTAAAACTCACCGAATAAAACGTAAATATAATAACTTGGGAAATACGATTTTGACTTGCCATGACGTCACAGTTAGGCAAAGTTGTTAACTTAATCACAATATTTTCTTTGGTAAAATTATATCCAAACTTACCCTAGAAGAATCCCTGTTGGATACAAACAACGTTTGAAAGGCATAGTCAAACCATGTGGTAGTATCTCAGATTTAAATGGAGATAAGTAAATAATTATCTCAATGATATCCTATTGTATTGTGTTAGAAAAAAAATCTAAAGCTACCATGGCAACTATTTAACTAAATTCGAAGCCATTCTAAATATAAAGTATATATCAATGCTTTACTCAAAGATTCATATTCAATTTGGCCCTAAATTATTCGAAATTAATTTTAATGCAAACTTGGAGCCGCGTCCCAGCTTAGTATGCTCTCTTTATTTATTTTTTTAGTTTTTGTAATTATATACCAGTCTAAGGTCATTTTAAATGTCTGCCAAACAATAATCACGAATAAGGAAAAATTGTAAACGTTTTACTTACTTACTTACTTACTAAATGACATTAGGAACTCTAAAGCTCATTGCCGCAGTATGCCACCTATCCCTATCTTGAGCTAGTTCTATTCAGTCCACCTCATTACACTATCTCTTTCAGATTCATTCTAATGTTACTCTCCAATCTGCGTTTAGGTCTACACAATGTTCTCTTCCCATTGTATTTACCAGTCAATACCTCTAACACTATTATAAATTCTCCCATTCACGCTACATGACCTGCCTAGCATAATCTGCAAGATTTTATTATCCTGACAATTGATTTTTATGATTACAAGGTATGTAGCTCATCATTTTATAACTTCCTCCACTCCCCAGTATCTTCATCCCTTTTTGGACGGTGAGAGCTCATAAAGCCCACGCCCAGCCCCCTAACTGGAGGACCACCCCTATCGGCTGCCTGTGACTGCTTATTCAATATTTTAACAGCTACCCTTCCTTCATTATAAAGGTATTTATTTAATAAATTTGTTAATTTATTTTACAAATTTCCAAGCTATTTTTGAGGTATGATTAATTTCTTGACAGTAATAACTAATCATATTGTATTGAATAATAGGTATACGAGCTATTATGTTTGATTTGTACAACTTATGGACGTACTACATATTGTGTGTATGTATGTATGTGCAGTATATATATATGTGGATGCTTTGGTGTTCAAAATAACATTATAAAATTAATTTATTCTAGTTGAACTTAATATATTTCTATTAATTAGTTTTACATTAACTTGCTTTGACTTTCCAGCTGTCCCTTATGATCTTAAAACTAAATAATGTATTTTAACCAAACTTAAAAAAAAAAACACTATAAATAACGTTCCATGATTCAAATTGCTAGCAAGTTTTGTCACACATCTATTGTAAGTAATATTCAGTCAAAACAAATTGTAAATTTGGAAGATAATATATAATAAAAAATGTGTATTTAAGTTTGAGCAAAGATTAAATAAATACAGGGGTCGAGTGAAAGTAATAATTTATGTATTTTTACCATATGTCGTATCCATAATCCTAATGCTAGTCCTAGCTCAAAAGTGTTTGTTCTTTCTAGCTGTAACTTATGTACATTTGGAATTTGATTCTTCGGTAAAAACTGGATCAGACCCATCCTTAGGAAGGACTTTATAATGCACGACAGTCATAAAAGACAAGGTTGAGGGAAAGAGGAGCTTAGGAAGAAGGAGGATTCAAACATTAGATGACTTGAAGGAAAGAAGAAAATTCTGGGAGCTGAAGGAGGAGTCAGAGGACGGGGTGCGTTGGTGGTCTAAGTTCACTGACAAAAGGAATGGACTTGTTGTAAGACAGAACACCTAATAATAATAATAATAATAATAATAATAATAATAATAATAATAATAATAATAATAATAATAATAATAATAATAATAATGATGATGATGATGATGATGATGATGATGATGATGATAAAAAACCAGCCGTGACACTTTATAAAAACTAACATTATACACAGTAGTGGTGACTTGGAGGAATATAAGTCAGGCTCATTTAGTCTGATTTACCTGTGATGCCGGGATTACGATAATCATAACGTTCACTTAAGCTGAGAGTTTCCCAGGGAGAATTTTCACGTTAAGTGAAGGGAACCACGTGTTCTAATTAGCCAATCATGTTGCGAGTAGCGTCAACAGGGCTATTTAGAACTTTATTTATTTGTTTATGGTATACAGACGAATTGTTCAGTACATTTCCCACCCCAAGTTTTGCGAACTTAAATAAGATGCCGTAGCCTCTTGTTACACTTTTTTTTGGGGTACATTTTGATTGTAAGTACTTGTAGCATAATCAACCCTAAATGATTGGGTTTAATTTTAATGAACAATTTGTTTTCAAACCGTTCAAATTCATTGTCTGTGTTTTGTTCGAGTTTTTACGTTAACTTACGTGAATCCTGATCACACAATAGTTGCATTACGCGAAGTGAACCTTAAGTGAATGTTAAGTTGATCTGATCTCCGTATGATGGCACGACATGGGTTAAATCCCGGTTGGCTGTACTAGGGGTGGTTCCTTAAATGCTTTCCAACACTTCCTCTCCGCAAAATTCGGATACTTTTCCACTTATCCATTTGGCTCCACGTCTTACTGCCAATTTAGGCTATAAGCATATATACTAATTACGCTAATATGCTAAGGATGAGGAAGGTTAAATTTAGGAAGTGTACCAGCATCTGTGTGAAGGGGGAGTGGAAAAATATCTTCAGTACACCTTACCGGGCTTCTTCTAACCCCGATCTTTTCTTCATCGGCAGTCGAGACTATTGTGAGAGTGACGATTTAGACTATGCGGCCACCGAAAGGGGTCTCTTAAACTTAATTTAGCCTTCCTCATCCTTAACACATCATCGTAAATCTGTTTATATTATGCTAATAACCCGTACTGTTAATGAGACGCGGTGACAGTAACAAATTTTTGAGATACACATTTTAAGACTCGTATGAAAATATTCTCTTCAATACATAGTTTGTACAATTTGTTACTACCTTTGATAATCGTAAAATAAAGTTCAACTGGTCAAAGCTTACCACTCATTCGTTACATTATGTCACAATAAATGGGAAACTTCTCAATCTCACAAGCAGGGAAGTGAAAAGCACACACACACACTAATATACTGATAGTCAGGGAGGGAAAAGGAGCAGGGGGGTTAAGAAACGGTCAGTCCATATTCCAAAAAGGCAAGCGGGGTAGGGGGGGGGTTACCAACCCAGAGAGACCCCACAAGGGACTTGTTCAGGGTCTGATGAACAGTTTGAAATATCGCTCTCATGAGAACTCCCATCTTCACCAATTTTCTTTCTTTCTATCCGGCCAGAAACATTATTACTACGAACCCCCCCCCCTCTCCATCCCCACATCCCCACCTCACAACGCTCTTTCTCACACACACACACGCACACACATACACACACACGTCCTTATTTCTATCCCTCAACCCCAATCACCTCCCAATATTCTTTCCAGATTAATCCACTTTTTCCTCAAAGCACTTTTCTTCTTTTATCGTTCGCTACCTGGTGATGTCTGCACCTTGCCCCAAGCCAAAGGTTATGAAATCCATAAGGTTTCCTTTACTCCATGAAAAATATATATCTATATACTGTACAATTCACCTAAAGCAGAAGGTAATTTAACTTATATATATAATATATATATACACTGTAAATACATTATAGAGAAACTTTACTTCGTGTAACTGTGAACAAGATTTATTTTATTTTTTTATTTATACAATTTGTTATACATTGAGATATGAGTTCAAGAAAATGTGACATCGAGAGGTATCCATAAATAATCTGAATCTGAAATATATTTATATATCTCGATGGTGTTTTATATGAAGAAGAAAAATCAGACAGTTTGTTTTCCTTTATGGTTTATATATTTTCATTGCTAAAATTTCGAAAATAGCTTAAAAAAAAATTCATAGTTTCAAGATTAGTTTCCATGTTTAGTATAAATGTAATGTGAAAATAAATATTACTGATATTAATCTTCTACTTATTATGATATAACTTTAGTTATCATTATTCTAAATAAAATATTCCAAAGATAATAAATACAAATATTTTTATTTATTATTTTAAATTTTAAATATACTTCACAAGGTGATATACGAGTATATTGTAACCGATATATTTGATGTAATAATATTAAAAATAATAACTATTATTATTATTATGAAATACTATTTTTTAATATGAAAATATTATCTCATTTTTTAAGGTTTTATAAAAGTTAATAAAGGTTTGAGAGTTTTTCTCGAGAAAAAATCTCAAATCTTCATAAATTGGTCACGCTTAGGTGAGAAAATGTTTATCCACTTTGCACTGTACAGTACATATTGATGAAAAGTATATTGTCCATGCTCTTGATATACGTACTGTGTCTGGGCTGTCCGCATACTTACACAAATGGGGAAGGGAGTATCAAGGTAAAATTTAAAGAAAATGTAAACGCATTTTCAGAGTAAGAAAACATAAAGGAAGAACCAATAAACTAGGCTGGAATTCGAACTCAGATCTTTTTCATTGAAGAAAATATTATAAAATGAGACTTATATCCTTGTTACACCTTCGCGGGCTATAAATAAATGTATTTGTGTAAAAATGTCATATGTTATAGGATAAATTAGATTTTCGTTAGCATTGAAATAATTCCAAGAATAATTAAAATTCCCGGATAGGCGCTACTGTATTTTATCTAAGCGTAATTTAATAAAACCAGGGCATATTTTAAACATAATTACTAAAACAACATTTTTTTAAATTTCCTAAGGAATGTCTTGATTGTAAATTTGTTTTAACATATTTCACATATTTCCCCAATAAAAATACACATCAAAGAATTTTTGACTAAAAAATATATTTTAAGCTGTTATTCTCCTAGCCGAGACACTGAATGGATTTAGAAATTATTTAGTGATCCTTTTTAGTACTTGCACAGTGTTTACTTCCTTCAGCATACATTGCCATACTAATCCTTTGTTGATTACATTTTATCAAACGTTACAGAAAGCTTACCAAGCAGGAGGAAGCGAAATAAAATTATCATTTTCACGAGCAAATCTGTTGAATTAAGAACATTTCTACAGATTCCACTACATTTCGTTGCAAACCTTTTAAAATATCATGAAAATCCTGAGTTTATATTTAAATATTCTTAAACAAAATAATTAAATTTTGTGTTAAAACAATTATTTTGTTTATTTGTAAAAAAAAATATAGCAAAAATATTATTTCTTAATAGTAATTTTTATGTTGGAATATAATACCTTGAATTTAACTACTCTATTAAATTCAGTTGTAAATTGATATCTGGACACATTCGTTAGCTCTACTGCTAAACTATCCAGGATATATTCCATGCTCAGGGTCATTCGTCACTCATAGTTCCTGGATAACTCAGCCAAAGTTATAGTGATTTCAGATTTTATGATGATTATGATGATGATGATGATGTGGATGTTGATCATGACGACGGCCAGTGCATGCTTTATTACGCACTTGTTATCACATGGCTATGACGATCTGATTTTAGGTGTATTTCTTACTGTGGGACTATTTATTGGTTTATTTTTTTAAATTAGTTGAGCTTTAACATTGTACACGATTTATTTTGTTTATTTCACGTTCATTATTTATAAAATTGACATTAAAATAATACCGTTTTTGTTCATTTACGAATTGACGCGGAGAGCCAGAGATATCGCTGTTACAAACTGAGATTCTCTCTCTCTGGATTATTATAATTCTGTTTAACATTACTAGGTTTCTGTGTGGATTCATACGCGCAAGATGCTTATATATGACCTACCCCTTGCTTCTTGGACCCCTTGTCCCAAGTGTTGAAACTAACTAATAGGAGAACTCCTGGCAACCGATGTTGTCAAGGCTAGCTTCCTATTGGGTAAAGGCAGACAGCTAATCCATCACCAAATTTCCAAATAGAACGGAGGGTTTTTTTTTTAAAAGAAAGAAAGCTTTAAAACGTATTGTATTGAAATTACTTCTGAAAACGTTTGATTCTCCATGGATGAAGTATTAAAAGGAAACTTTTCATGCAGTTCTTTAAAGAAAAATACACTTCATCCATGACTTTTCGAATATATGAGAGGGGTACAAAACAGTATACAAAGTTGCTCTAAGCCAAAGGTCCCCGTTTTGATACCCGTTTCCAGGTGTAATTTTTCAACTATTTATATTAATAAATATCAATTAGTAGTTGGATCTGTATCTCTCATGAAATTCTTACTTACTTTTTGTGTATAAAAACTGATATTCAGGGTAGTGGCAATTTAAAAAAATCCAAACTCTAAAAGTCATATTCTGTAAGGGCAACTTAAAATATATTAGTACACTAAAATTCACGTTTTAATTCATCGCTAAAATATTCGTGTGTATGTTATTAAAATTGAAGATAAGGTTTTAGTATGTTGGATATTTTTTATAAGTGGCCTTCGTAGACAGGAATAAAACCTAGTATTTAATATAATTGTAATATTCCCCTTTTAATGGTTGTATACCTTCACCAATGATTGTTTCAACCAATAGTATATTTAGTTGGAGTGTTATCTTTATTTTAAAATATTATTTAACGTGCATTTTATAAATGCGCGCTACCACTAAACCCAATACAACCGCTAGTATATTGAATACATTGATAAAAGATTATTTTCATCCAAATACTTTAACTATCTATCATTTACTATCGAACCAAGGTCTCAAGCGAGACTGCATATCTCCATAAATTAGATATTTTTAGCACAATTTATTACTACATGTTCAGGCTATATTCACATGTGATAGTACAATAATGAAGTAGATATGAATAAGGAAGCATTCTAGAGTTAATATACCCGCATTATCATATATATATATATATATGATAATATATATAATATATCATATATATATATATATATGATAATGCATTATCATATATATATATGATAATGAATTATCATATATACGTATATGATAATATATATAATATATCATATATATATATATATGATAATGCGGGTATATTAACTCTAGAATGCTTCCTTATTCATATCTACTTCATTATTGTAACTATCACATGTGAATATAGCCTGAACATGTAGTAATAAATTGTGCTAAAAATATCTAATTTATGGAGATATGCAGTCTCGCTTGAGACCTTGGTTCGATAGTAAATGATAGATAGTTAATGTATTTGGATGA
>CABFWB010000924.1:31977-44922 GCA_902151455.1 Timema bartmani
ATATATATATATATATGATAATGCGGGTATATTAACTCTAGAATGCTTCCTTATTCATATCTACTTCATTATTGTAACTATCACATGTGAATATAGCCTGAACATGTAGTAATAAATTGTGCTAAAAATATGTAATGTATGGAGATATGCAGTCTCAGTGCTTGAGACCTTGGTTCGATAGTAAATATATATATATATTTATAATAATATATAATATATATATTATTATATATTTATATATATAATATAATATATATAATATATTATATATTTATATATATAATATAATATATATAATATATAATATATTATATATTATATATTTATATATATAATATATTATATATTTATATATATAATATAATATATATAATATATAATATAATATATATAATATAATATATATAAGTATATATATATATAGTAAATACCCGTACTACTTTCTCATATAATCTTTTATAGTGTGTAACAAAATATCTTAAAATGTGGTTTAATATAATTAAACTTTTTTTATAAAAACGATTAATATATATATATTTATAATAATATATAATATATATATATTTATAATAATATATAATATATATATATTTATAATAATATATAATATATATATTATTATATATTTATATATATAATATATATATTATTATATATTTATGTATATAATATATAATATAATATATATATAATATATAATATAATATATATATAATATATAATATAATATATGTATAATATATATAATATAATATATATAAGTATATATATATATATAGTAAATACCCGTACTACTTTTTCATATAATCTTTTATAGTGTGTAACAAAATATCTTAAAATGTGGTTTAATATAATTAAACTTTTTTTATAAAAACGATTAGGGAAATATCATTTAAAACGCGGCTCAGATATTTATTTTTAAAATTGGTGAAAGCCATTTAAAAATTATTTTAGTAATTAATTGACAGTAACTTATTTGATTTATGAGCAATAATTCAAATCTTGAATTCCTCACAAGGTATGTTCATGTAACATATAAATGTAAATTTTTAACAAAATCCAGAATAAAGTTTCAGCTGTATGCCAAGTCACAGACAAACAAGGACCAACAAAAAGACCCACTTTTTTTTCTAGTTCAGGGGCTACGCAGATCGATCATAATCTCAGAGATTAAAGAAATTCACGATAACAATATATGATCAATTAGAGAAACTAAAACTTCAAATTGATTGACTGAGCGGAGCGAGGTACGGTTTTAACTCCACCGTTTGCCACTTCGTCTATCTGTTCGTTTCACGATTACTGCCAAATGCTTGGACCAGTTTTAAAATAATTTGGAAAGGAGACTTTTTTTGAACTCACGCCGGATGAATTCATGTAAATGGTTTTACTAACTAGTTATCTGTTTTAAGATGGCAACCGATAAAAAAAAGTTTTGTTTGTTAGCTCAAAACAAGTGATTTGAATTTAAAACTCTGATAAATCGATAGAGAACCTTGGTAGTATTTTTGTTTGTTTTTTTACAAATATTGCGAGAATCACGTCTAAAATCACACGAACAGCGGTTATTCTCTCTGAATATATTTTGGCACACCCCGTATACTATAGTTTATTTTCTGACACACAACACTGGCAATTCACATCTCTTCCTCTACTTCATTCCACAATATAATATTATCCTTTCTCTCTCTCTCTGATTCCAGGAGATCAAGTGAAGTGTAGATCCCTTTAAAAGGCTGTGTAATTATTAAGACCGTTCCTCCCGTCTTCGAAATCAAATATCTTCTTAATTAGCATTAAGATCGGCAAGCCGGTCTTAACGTCATTGATGCTCAGAAGCTAAGGGGCTTGCATGGCGATGGGTAGCAGGAGTGGGGTGTATCTCAGTGCTTCTTTGAATAAAAAGGAGAAATATTTTCCACCCAACCGACTTTCTATAAGGTGGGAGTGTAGGGAAAATGAGTTAAAGACGGTGTTTTTTCCTTCAGTTTTTTATTGCAAATCATTTATTTAGACAAATTAAATAAACCATTTATCCAGTATAAACATAGAGATTAAACTTCTTCACTTGGTGATATCAACAGTTCTTGAATATCTGTCATGAGCATAGCGGCATTGGATAAGAAACTTTTTAAATTAAGGAAAAAAGACTATAATTAAATTCTAGGAAACCCTTAACAGATATTCAAGAACTGTTGATATCACCATGTGAAGAAAATTAGACACTATTTTTTTTTACTGAAATATTATTTTATTTATTTTGAGCCCCAAAAAAATTGCTATAAAAACTACAAAAATACCAACCTTCATTCACGTTCCCTACAATCCTAACATAAGAGGATTTACTTGGATTCTCCCTTAATCTAAATTAGAATTAAAAAAAGTTATTTTCCAATCGTAATCAGGACCCTCGCTTTTTTTCAACGGCAACCAGATTCAGTAAGAATCCGACGTCTTATATCTCTAGTCCACCGGTGAGGAGGATTTGTTTGGAAAGCGATGCCACGACAAACGCAAAACTATGAAACAACGGGGGATAAAAATCCTTTTATGGGGACATCATTTTTTTTTTTCGGTGACGTGACACAAATATATGTTACACGACATATCTTTGTGCTCCCACCCTTCCCCCCCGTCATTCCTCATCATCCCATTCGCAACCGAACTGAGAACAAGCGTCAGAGTAATGAGTGAGAAGAAACGGAGAGCAATCTCTTGTCTTGTAGCGAGCGGCCACACGACGAGGGTGAGGAGCGTGAGGGGTGAGTAATGGCGCCCCGATGTTTTCAAGAGAAGGTATCTGTGCACTTACTTGTAATGGCGATCATATTTCATACGGAACAACCCCCGCACGCAAAAACCGCGGGACACGATATAAAAAAAAAAAAAGAAGACTAAAACTGTTGTTAACGTTCGAGGAATGGTTTCCATCTCGACCCGCAAAGGGCCGGCGGGTTTTTAAGCTTTATTCACACGTTCGTCGAAAATGGAGAGAGTAGAATTTAGGGATATGGGATCGAAATTAAAGTATCAATACTGTACTCACTAAAAGTATCGGAAGAAAAATATCGATACCGTACTAGTATCGAAATAAAAGTATCGGTATCGAAATTTTAGTCTAGAAAAAATATTTTTTCTCCTCTAGAAATAATAATATAATCTTTTGCATAGTAATTATATTTTCGTATTTATTTAAACACTGAAAATTATCATGGTTTTTTTTTAATAATATAAAACAAATTTTACAAGATTCTTTTTCGCTATCCAACTTTTAAAAGAAACTTCCATAATTCCCTTCTGGGAGGTATTACCTTTCAACTATATTCGTCGTTTATATATTCTATCAATATAGATTATTAACTATTGACAAAGAATAGAAGAATAGACGCCCTCCCCTGCTTTATCTGCTTAAACAAAGCTCATAAGCTCTTCTGCCTCGTCTGCTTGGGGCACCCTTAAGTTGACTGATTTCATTAGAGTTCTACAAAAGCTTATTTTTGTTTTGTTGGTGATGACCGTGATCATTGATAATGGAAGGGGTCTGGTCGCTACTCCCCCCGTCAGGCAACAGAGTGTATTGATAAAGATGAAAGATCAGCAATGAATTATGATAAGCTAAAAGAGATTGAATGCTAGAGTTGATTCTTGCTTGTGCAGGAAATGAGTGAGAATTGAAACAGTGGCATTTGTTCTTTCTTCACAGTCTACTATAGTAAAAAATTTAATCTCAACATGAGTGAAGATAACACAAAAGTTGTTTCTTTCGATACCGATCCGATACCGGAGGGTGAGTACTAATATCAGTAAAAGTATCGAGTAGTAAAAAAAACTTATATCGAAAGGGAAAATATCGATATTAGTAAAGTATTGATACTTTTCTCACAACCCTAAGTAAAATCTACTGGAGTGGCGCAGCCATCAACAAGCTACAGTCCAATTTTATATAGAAAGGGTGGCCATGTGGTATAGTGGTCAGAGCCCCTGGTTGCTTACCTAGAGGTCCCGGGTTTTATTCCCGACTGATACCGAGGGATTTTTCTTGAAAGGGTCACCAGGGTTTGGTTAATTACGCTTAAGGTAGGTTAAGATATTAATTGGCTCCATCCCGTCATATTCACTACCATCCCCTCACTTTATCTGGACATGGTAAAAGCCTTCATGAAAAATATGTGCGATTAGTACATCCAGGCGTCTCCTGGGCAATGGTACGTTAGTACTGGCTATACTTACACGTCATTATTATTATCTCACGGATAGGAAAGCTACCTGCTTCTGTATCAAAAGCTATAAAATAACGATAGTAATTTAGTAAAATACTAACATTTATTGCGACAAAATTTATGTTTTCCTTTACTAAAAGTCCCTTATTATGACAATTGAACTGTAACGGAAATGGATTGTTACCCAACGCTAGTTTAAAACAGATGATTAGTAATGTATTTTATTTTCTAATGGAAAAATAGATCTTTAATATTGTCACGATGGATATTTTCAAATGATTGTATGTGTGTCGTTAAACAAATAAAAATCGAATAAGAACGATATAACCGCTTTCCGTTTAACAATATATTTCAAATCTCCTCACAATATTAATCTCGGCTATCTGCTTACATCTCTCATTGTAGGTACAGTACCGTTTATGCGCACTGATAGAATTGGTTGGTTAAATGGTATTATACACCCACTTTTGTGGCAGCATGGTCTAAGGCACTTCTCTCACAATATACTATACTGTTGATAACGGGGAGATCGAGGTTCGAATCTTGGTCAGGTGTACTGAGGGTGGTTTTTCCAAACTAGTTTCCAACTTTCCCTCAATGCAAAAAAGGGTACACTTCCTCTAAATATAACCTTCTTAATCCCTAAACACATTAACGTAATTAGTACATAAGCTTATAACCCAAACAGGTAGTAATACGTGGTGTTAAAAAAGTATAACATGCAGTATGGATAAAACTATATTACTTGATGCGCAACAAAACATAATATGACTTAATTTATTTTGGTTTAAATATCATCCTCATAATTAACTACTTTTTCCAGGCTTTGACTGGGTCACCTTATTAAATATCTCCACGTTCCTCTACCTTTCTACCATAATTACTCCTTTAATTGCTTCCATTCCTCTCCTCTCACTTGCACATTTTATGTTATTTGATCCCCCATCTCTTTCTTGGCCTCTCCTGCAGTCTATTTTCTAAATAGTTCATCTCTATTATTCTCTTTGATAGCCTCTCTTTTTCCATCCTCTTCCCATGCCCATACCATCTCAGTACATATGTAAACATTACTCCCATTTTATGTTAATCTTTTACGACATTTTAAATGTTTGGTTTGTTTTCTATGTATTCCACCAATGTATTCTATTTTGTATGGTTTCCAATAACGAACTATAAAATTCATGAAATAAGTATTCTTGATAAATAAATAAATAAAAAGTAACTGAATTATTGTATTTAATCACACAGAACATCTAAAACAAAACTTAGATAAGGGGATCGGAAATTTATCTTTTCTTTTCAAACTAAGGTGTGAATAATTAATTTTATGTCAAGCATAATTTTTTCAGCAAAAATATATAGTAATATAACAAAGATAATTTTTTTAAATCGAGTCAAGAAAATATCACATTTTAATAAGATGCCATCCATCTTCTGTTAAAAAATAAAGTGAGAAACGTTAATTTATCTCACTTTAAAACATTTGTCAGGCTAATTAGAATATAAAAAGACAAATCATATTGCAACTTAATTAATCACAATGGAGTAGTAAATAAAACTTCAAAGGAAATTAATTAAACATTTTGGCAAGAAGAGTGACGTTTAAACGTGCATTCACTTACACATTAATAAATATTAGGTAGGATTAAAACAGAATTATAAATAAAATACAGTAAACATAAAATTAAGGAAAATATCAAGAGGAATGATTTCTTAAAATTGTTTATACAAATTAAAGCTATCGATGAAAATAAATTGTTATTTCCTTTTAACATATAGATGTATAAATAATTGCAAGCTTATTTCAAAGCCTGATGAACTTAACAAGTAGCTTTTATGAAAAGCTACAAATAGTACAATCTGTTATTATTTGAGAATTTAATATGCTCCCACTGACCCAAATAATAACATAACTTAGTTTTAAGCGTAAACTAGGAAAATAGATTTAACATAACCAATTAACTCAACATATAATAGATTTATTTATTTTGTCAACAAAACACGCTTAAACATGAATGGTATATTTTCCTGCTATGAACAACGAATTTTCCATCATTTAATTGTCATTTGTTCTCACCATAATAGTATACAAATAAAGTACATTGTTCAATGCAATATATTTATGGTGATTATAAGAATGCATTTGTCAGCCTCGTAGTATAAACAATGAATACTAGAACAATATTTATTTAAGAATAGTTTATTAGTACCCACTTCGGTGGCCGCATGGTCTAAGGCGTTAATCTAGTAATAGAATAGACTACCGATGATGGGGATATCGGGGTTCTATCAGGGTCAGGTGTACTGAGGGTAATTTTCCTAAATGGCTTTCCACTCAAGCACCACGCAAATGCGGTTATACTTTTCTAAATTCAACCTTCCTCATCCATTACACATTAAAGTAATCAATACAGAGGTGTATAACCGGAACGGGTGGTAAGGTGCATTGTCAAATAAAAAATGTCATTATTAAATTTTAATTATTTTTAACCATGTTTATCTTACTTCATTTTAAGAATCAAATAGCCCAAGCTATTATTTATGTTTTTTTAGTGAGGAATTCTCAATCTAGATATCACCCGCCTCGGTGGCGTAGTTGACTAGTCGTGTTGAGCTCGACCGCCGAAGAAGGGGAGATCGAGGTTCGAATCTCGGTCGGGTGAACTGGGGGTGGTTTTTTCCGAGTGGTTTTCCACTCTCCCTCCACGCAAATGCAGGTTCACTTCCTCTAATTTCAACCTTTCCCTTTCCTAATCCATTAGCGTAATTAGTACTTAAGCGTATAACCCGAACGGGTAGTAAGACGCGATGCTAAAAATAAAAAAATATAAATATATTCTGAAAATTGAAAAATGACACCTGGACACGGGTTCGATTACCGTGTACAGGTCTCATTTTTCAGATTATTTCATTTTACTACGCCTCTTTAAAAATTGTTTTAATCGTGATTATATTTAAAACCAATACGTACCAAACATTGCATTTATTATTAATTTTCTTCTTCATTAATATGCATTAATGTTTTACAACATTATTGACTATTTGTTAGAATGGAAAATGCACGTTTAATTATCCTAGGCTATTAGTATTGTAGTGTTTGAATTTTGTTCAAATGAGTGGCTAGAATTAATTAAAATGAGCTTTATTTATTTATTTTAAATATAGTGATATTTAATTATGTTTATAATTTTTATAAATCTAAATGAAGGTGGAAAATAACTTTGGTTAATGATATAGGCGTATCTGAATACATGTTAAATTAACTAAATGAAGTTTAAAAATAACAATCGAACACTGGCTGAGCTGTAAGTGAAAGGTCTGTCCAATTCAACAAGAATAAATAATTATCAAGCAACTGCGAAAAGTGGCTGGTCTTTTTAATTCATTTTAAAGAAATTTTAAATAACTACTAGACGTTTCATTCCCTTTAGTGTACAACTTCCATATTTTCAGAAATAATTCATCTTATTGCTATTCTCTCTTATTTTTTAACACCACGTCTTACTACCCGTCTGGTTTATACGCCTACGTACTAATTACTCTAATGTGTTAAGGGTGAGTGGTTGAGTTTAGAGGAATTGTACCTGCATTTTCGTGGATGTCGAGTGAAAAAACCTTTATTAAAAATTAAAAACCACTCTCATACACAACATCCAGCCCACGGACGTTAGCCCATTATTGTGAAAGGTGACACCCACATTTCACCAATGATGATTTTTGTGGCCATGCTAAGAATCAAACCTGGGATCCTTAACTCAGTAGAAAGACACGCTACTGGCTGAGCTAAGGTGTCATACTGGTTTTAAGAGAAATAAATATATTTTTGTACCATAACTTATATAATATACCTTTAACCTTAACCTGTTGCAATATTTGTTTTGTAGATCTAAAATAAATAATTAATTTAAATGTAAATACATTAATGGATGCATCACATAATGTTCACAACTACTGTGTGTCTTTTAAAGAGTATTATTTAGTTGGTAGGATGATTAAATCTTGTATATACGTACATCATAATATCGTGACCACTTTATAATTGGTTAGCGGATCTGGTTAGGGGGGTTGTTACTTAGTATCTACATGCACTTCCAATTAATACGTACTAATATTTCACCGCTATACCGTCGTCAATCCCATAGAGAAAGGAAGCTGTAGATTGATTATCTTCAACATATGAGGTCGACTTTTACAAATTGTGTATAGTTCTTGCCAACATCTTACACCAACTTATTCATGTACCCCCGTGTTGGTCTTCACCTAGAAATTATTAGTTCAATATATACTTATACTGATTCAAAAATATATTTTCTGTGTATGTGGCCGTTAATATTACCCCTTAGTTTTTTGTGAGCATTTCCAATTCTTCCTCTCCTCTTTAACCTTTCTTAATACATCTTCGCTGGTTACTCTATTTATGAAATTCTCAACATTATTCTGTACGACCAAATTTCAAATGCTTCTCATCTTTTATTCAGTTCAAATAATGGGTTGATGTTTTACTACTATATAAGGAAATGCTTCATAAATATGGCTCGGGTATCTTTACTTGATTTATATTTAATGCCTTTTGAGGTTTATGTTACTTTTTTCTATAAAAACACTTTTTTATTCTTGCGCTATTATAATTATTATATATTATATATTGTAATAACAATATTAGAATAGAAAATATGAAAATAATACAGTGGGGAAATGCGTGCTATTACTTAGTCATTAAATTTTTAACATCTTACCTGATGTCCAAGAATGTAAAACCCATACTATACAAAACAATTACTTTACCGATTGTTTTCTATGAATGTGAAACCTAATCTCTTAACTTACATGACGAGAAAAATGTTTAGGGTATTCGAAAACAAGGTGCTAAGGGAGGTATTTGGTCCAAAAAGGGATAAGGCTACTTGGGAGTAGAGGAGGTTACATAATGATGAGCTGCATACTCTGTACACATCACAATAAATTGTTAGAATAGTCAAGTCTTGTAGGTTACTGTAGCCAGGAAATTCACTGAGAAGGGGTAGATTTAGAACCATGTGTATGGTACTGACAGGCAAAACCAATGGTAGACCAGTGGTAAGACCTAGACGCAGATGGGAGGATAACATTAGAATGGAACTGAAAATAATAGGTTGTAATGAGGGGGACTGGGTAGAACTAGCTCAAGATAAGGATAGGGTGTGATAATATGGACCAGATAGAACTAGCTCAAAATAGGTATAGTGTGTAATGAGGTGGATTGGATAGAACTAGCTCAAGATAGGTATAGTGTGTAATGAAGTGGATTGGATAAAACTAGCTCAAGATAAGGATATGATGTAATGAGGGATACTGGATAGAACTATCTCAAGATTGGTTAGAATATAATGAGATGGACTGGATGGAACTAACTAAAGATAGGATTAGAATATAATGAGGTGGACTGGATGGAACTAGCTAAAGATAGGGTTAGAATATAATGAGGTGGACTGGATAGAACTAGCTAAAGATAGGAATAGGTACCATTCTCTTGTAAGTTCCTAAAGCCAAAGAGTAGGTACAGGAGTATATATTTTTCTTGTTTCTGTTATCTTCTGTTTATGTTTATGACACACCCATATGTATTCCAATTAGCATACGGAGAATCTTACCTGAGAGCTAGAAAAGCTACTAAATCTACTTACACGCATCGATATCTCACATTATGTAATTTTCAGCTGACATTTTCGATAGATATAGCCTGTAAAACAATACTAATAGAGTGTTAAAATTTTGTTGACCACAAAAATGTATTTTTAGATTTTATAAAAAAACTTTCATATCATAATTCCACGGTTATTATTTATCCTAGATTAGTGATGGCAAAACTTCTCCGAGCAGTGTTCTACTTAAGGACCAGCTGAATTTTGAGTTAGTCTATTAAACCACCTCCTATTAACTTTATTTAATGAGTATATAAAAATCAAATCTTTATTAATATTATGAAATGTAATAAATAGCGCAAATAAAATTGTAGATATTTAAGTAATGCAAATGAAAATTAACTAAATTAATTATCAAAGTGGGTGTCTTAGAAACTATTGATTAAATTATTATGGTAAAAATATTGAAAGTAGCTAGTACGTTCAGAAAAAATCTTTTTACATAAAATCTAAGTCTTCTCCATATTAATTTGAAACATGTTTTTGTATTTTGCTAGTCAAGATATTCTTATTCGGTCACATAGCATGTCTTCAAAAGTACACCAGATGATTTCTAACCGTTGACTTCACTAAGTTTATTGTGACATGCGAATAACATGACTATCAAAATCTTATTGAATTAAAAAAATTACACCACGTTGGGAAAAGTTTTATTCGGTGGGTTTTTTTTCATGTCAACGTGCAACCCAAATTATGTTCTCGTTCCAGCCTGTGGCACGCGTTCCATAGTTTTGCCATTCCTATCCTAGACCTTTATTTAAATAAACGACTAAAATGAACAACATTCTATGCTAACTACATTACGTTTGCACCTTAAGGCGCTAGCAATGTCCACATTAATACCAACAAACTCAACCAACTAGAAAGTAGTAAATTTTCTTTTGAAAATTATGTGATGTGGCGCTTATGTAACACGGTATATATTTTCTGAGCTGACGTCACTGGTAACACTATGATTTGTTGCGTCCGTTACAGAACCATCAAATAAAACATTTCAGCACACATTCTAATGACCGCCGGATATAATGATCAAATATAATTAGTTTTGTCTGTCCCTGGCTTATTATTAATATGCATCAGTGTTTCGTATTTTTGCATGTAAATCAAGTTGATGGAGTTAGATTCCCAACAAATTGTTTACAAGCCAATTATATCATAATTAAAACTCTCTCTGACAGTTGAAGCATACAAAATACAAGTTATGTGTTGATATTATATTAAACAGATGAATAGTATTAAGAGTATTTTATTAATAACCTCTGTACATGTGGAATATTTGTGAGGTTTTTTTTTTTTCGAGGTGAGCTTAAAACACAATTGAATTAAATAGAAAATACTTTGAACATAATAAATAGAATTCAGTCTGTAGGTTAATTGTGTATATATACACAGCTAGATTATAAAAATGTATAATTTACTTAAAAGCGATCTTATTTTTTATAATTTCTTTGCTATATATTATTTCAACTATAAAAGAGGAGAAATAAATATACATTAACAAGTAAGAATAAATATATTTTAACTTTTTTTACATAAAAAATTTAATAAAATGTCATGCAAACATTAGTGCACCTGATGAAATAATAAGTTCGATAAATATTTATTTACAGAATCTGATAGAGTTTCCCAAAATATTTACATAATGTTACATAGGACGTTTCATTTGCATTTGTATTTGATTATATATAAATAAAGTAAGGCCTATATAAAAGTTTTCCGATTGGCGTAAAAGCTATTACTGAAATATAAGTGAAAAAGTAAAATTTGCAGATGTATTCTGGACTTATATCAATTTCAAATCATTAGCTTCGGTGCCAAAATGATCTAAGGCATCGCTCTCATGTTAGCCTGTCCTGCTGATGACTTAGAGATCAAGTTTCGAATCCCAGTCTGGTATACTGAGGCTGGTTTTTCCTAAATGGTTTCCCATTTTCTTTCCAAGCAAATGCTGGTATATTAACTCTAAAAAGCTTCCTTCATCGCCCCCACCTCATCACAGGAATTATCATATATGTGTAAAGCCTGATTAGGAACTAAGACACGGTGATTATGATGATGATAAGATTAATAACAATACTAATAATTATAAATAATTTTTATAAAATGTAGTTTATCTATTTTATTTTAAAACAACTCCATGTAACGGATTAAACAGGATTAGTTTTTAAAAACTTCTTTTTATTAGACACCATCAAATTCATCTTGTAAGCTATGTAAAAAAGTAAAACATATATCATAATTGCATCCAGATGGGGTTGAATCTTATTTTTTACGAGTCAAAAGAAAGTACAAAACTAAACATAATACTTGTTTAGTTATATGTATACTTTCTTATTTTACATCAAACTGTGTTCATATTTTTCAAGTATTTTATTGGCTACTTCTTGCACATACACATTCAGAAACGTTCTAATGGAAGATACTTCTCCTTTTTTCTTGAAGAAACCTGGCGCACCAAACTCATCAAATTGGGTTCAGCCCCTCCCTATTCCCGGGCCCAATCTTCAAGACAGTGATGACGTCAAAATCAATTTACCGCTCAAGTAACCATGACGCATAGATTCATCCCCAAACTACTTTCACCCCTTCTCGTCAATGCAGTTAAAGTGTCAATTTATCTTCGAACACATACACGCTAGCCCACATATACACACAAGAATGTGGTGTTAACTACTTCTTCAATACAACTGTTACAAAAATAATATCACGCTTTGAATTAGTATTGAAAAATTAAATATTTAGATGAGAAATGATACATTTTATGTATATATTTATTTATTGCTTTGCTTATCTATTACCTTTCGATGATCTATCAGGGATTCTAAGGTTCAAACATCACTCATCACTCATTTTAAAGCAAAGTTTGAATTTGGAGGCGTGAGACCGTCAGTCCTAAAAGATAGACCATACGGGTAGTAAGATTTGGTGGGAACAAAAGAAATAAATGGTACGGCGCACCGCACAGACTTTCTCTCTCTTTCTATAAACTCGTAAGATTTCTGAACGGAATAATGTACATTGTATCATCACCACTCCACATAAGA
>CABFWB010000924.1:53168-63820 GCA_902151455.1 Timema bartmani
GGAATGCCAGGCCTCCACCGTGGTTCGGATCCCACGTTAAACTGTAGGTCCTCTATTGCATATCACAATCACCCTACCATTACACATTAGCGTAAGTGCGTATAACCCGAACGGGTAGTAAGACATGGTGCTAATAATAATAATAATAATAATAATAATAATAATA
Organism: Timema bartmani; assembly: GCA_902151455.1. Taxonomy (NCBI): domain Eukaryota; kingdom Metazoa; phylum Arthropoda; class Insecta; order Phasmatodea; family Timematidae; genus Timema; species Timema bartmani. The sequence continues at coordinate 53,335 of CABFWB010000924.1, forward strand.
TATCAAATATACCCACATTGATAACCACGGTGGTTAAAACCACAGGCTCTCCTAGAAAAATAAAAGAAGGGAAGGATATTACTACAAAAACCAAGGGTTAAAATGGCCTGACAAATAATCAAACATGAGAATTTGACCAAATTAAATATTTAAAATATAACTCCATGACGTCAGTCTACAACCGAGCCATACCTACCGGGCAGTCGTCGTCTGTTGGCGAAGATAATGAAACTTCTGTGGATATAGGGAGTCATGTTGCTAGAACAATAAACCCTCCAGCCGTTAATCTTAGTTTTCTAAACCGGATCCGGCATTTTTTTCATTCAAGTAGCTCCTCATTTGTCCTTACGAGGCTGAGTTGAACCCGTTCTCCAGATCCATTTGCTTCGCATAAAATCTGTGAGCACTGATGGATCGAACCCAGGACTTCTGGATCAGTAGCCAGAAACTGACAATTAGAACACAGATGGGGTACGAAATACTAAGTTAATTATTGAAGGAAAAAATTGCAAGAGACAGACCAAGGATGTGAAACATGAATCAGATTGTGAAAGATAAAGGACGATTATAAAGATGTGAAAGACTTGTCTCAGGATAGACATAAATAGGGAATCGCAACAAACCAATTGGAAGATCGATGGCAAATGATGATGATAACGTGGGTGTATTCTCTAAACCGACCTATTCAACCGTACACCTTAGATTAAGTCGTTATCAAACCTTGTGTCCAACGTAAAAATAATAGAATTAATCGGTATTTTATTTTAGTTTTTTTTTTACTAAATTTTACAGAATTCATTTGTGGTACAAAATTGTACTACCGTTCTTGATCATCTATTTAACTCAATCAGTGATAAAGCATCAATCGCTGTCAGGTGATACGGCTTAAAATACAGTTTTCTGTGCTGTTTTCTGTAACTACTTTTCTGTTGTGAATAATCTTACACTCCCTTTCGCCCTTTATCTTCAGCCACCCTTTGGCATGACAATAAGAATGAAGAGTAAAAAAATTACGAAACTTCTTATCTCAAGGTAAAGAAGGAAAACTTACTTCTGTTCTTAAATATCTTAAAATTTTCTGTTGTGAGCTTATCATAAAGTTACTGTAGGCCTATTAGTTAGAGGAAGGTTTAAATCTAAAGCCCTTTTCAACAAGGCCAGTATCATATCTATGAGAATGTGATTAAAAAGCCGTTGAAAATGAACTAGTGTCATATTTACACACATTGTTTTATATTAATAAAACTCAACTATAGGATTATTAAGGAAAAGGGAACCCTGATGGAATCTTTCGACTTTATTTTGGCGTGGACCATATTTTGAAATTACGCATCGTAGAATTAAATATTGCGATAAAGCTGAACGTCTACGCGACAATTTCTCGGCTACCACGAGTACCATTAGAGTTTGGACGAGGAAATTATATCTTCATAATGAATGTACCAGAATTTGAGTATAGGAGGGAGTAAAACTATTTAAGATAAAGCATACTTCCATTCATCGGTGGGCCCAAGACCAGTTGTGTCTGACATTTGGCCGCGTGCCTATCGTCCTTGGTGCAGTTAATTGCGGAATAAACATTAGTTTTAATTATTTTATTTATTTTAGATATTTTAATTAGTTTAAATTTCTTCCTCTACGTCCCTTCTCTTGGTTAGAATTCTCGTTTTTTATTTTAATTGGTTTTAATTCATTCCTCCCCACCCCTTCTCATGGTTACAAGGCTAGTTTTTTTTATTTTAGATATTTTAAAATGGTTTTAATTTATTCCTCCCCGCCCTTTCTCATGGTTAGAAGTCTCTTTTTTATTTTGGATATTTTAATTGATTTTAATTTCTTCCTCCCCACCCTTTCTCGTCGTTAGATGTATCATTTTTTTCAGTTTTTTTCAGGTCTATGTCTTATCCCGCGCACCCCCCGATGAGATGTTTTTTTGTGTGATTTGACGCGCCAGTTTCATAAATCAGCTTGAAACTCCATATTGAACTTTTTAAGCACGGCTTCAATAATTAGTATGGCTCCCATTAGGAGAGGGTAAAGGGGATAAGGAGAATCAATTAATGAGAATAATTGTAGAGGGCGTCTTCAAAACAACTTGAATAACGCTAATGGACTCATCCCTTCTATTCATATTTCAACCTTGTTGCATAGTTGAAAATGCTTTCTTGCGCATTGGCGAAGAGGTTTCCAATGGACATTCATGAAAACGGAGAGGTTTTAACTCGTGTTAAAAACAGAAGTTCACAAATGGGATCCAGAGGGGGAAAAAAAAGTAGCCGCAGCTTGGTATTAAGGTGTTAAGACGTGAGTGTTGGGGACTCGAGGAAAAATCAGTGTTTCCGACAGTTTTTTATGACAAAACATTTGTATGGGCAAAAATAAATAAATAAATATTATCTCCGTTAAAAAAACATCAAGATCAATCAAGGTTCATTGGGTAGCTGAAGTGAGCATTGTGGCATCAGATGGGAAACATTAAATCAAGAGAAAAAGTTGTCAATAAATTCCAGCCGCCTCCCTCCCTCCACCCCTTTTAACAGAACGGTTGAAGTCAGCTAATGAAGAAAATTAAACTCTACGTTTCTACTGAATAATTATTTATTCTTCTAGTTTCTTCTCATAGTTCTTTTGACCAAAAAATATTTTGTTATAAAAACTGCAAAAATTCTGCCCTTAACCTGGGCTCCCTACACTCCCGTTTTAAGAATGTTGATTGTTATTTTTATATTATAAATAAATTAAAACAGTAACATTAAGGTAAAATGCATTTATGGTATAACTTTATATCAAGAAACTTTTTATTTATTTCAAAGATTTATTTTTCCACCACGTCTGGGTACTCAGCCTGGATATATGCATAACTTTATTACTATGAAATAGGGGTGGGTAGGGTTGAGTTCTAGGAAATATACCCACATTTCCGTGTAAGTAGAGTGGCAAAACATTAATTAAAAAACATTTTGAGTACACTCAACGAGTATACGAATCCTGACCTTCCTGTTACTGGCAGTCCAGTCTACTGTGAGAGTGACGCGTTAGAGCACGTGACCACCGACGCGGGTCATTCCAGATATGATGTTTCTAACGAATGTTAGACGTGGAGGAAATTCACCTGAAATATCGTTAGTTACGGATAAGGAAACCAACATTAGTAATAATGGCGTGTCTGGAATACATCAATCCACTGCTCAGTTTGCGGAAAGATTAGCCAGTGCTAATGTGCCATTACCCAGGGGACGCCTCAATGTACTAATCGTACATCCTTTCCGTTGAGGCTCTTTCCATGTCACGACGAGATTAGAGGATGATGATGGTGAGTAAGAGGGTGTGGAACCAAAGAAGAGCTTAGCCTTACTTAAGACTAATTAACCAAATCCTGGTGACCATGGGAATAATTCCTCTTTCGAGAAACATCCTCTGGTATCAGCCGGGAATCGAACCCGGAACCTCTAGATTGACAGCCAGAGGATCTGACAACTTATACTACGAGGCAAGTTAACCAACCCACAGCCATAAAGCACTTGAACCCCCCCGTTCCCCTTCCCTTAGTGTAACCGGCTGGGGATTTTGAACCGAGACTTCCCATTATCGGCAACCTAGTTTATCACGAGAATGACGCCTTGGACCATTCGACCACTGAAGTGGGCTCTCAATAGCTCTAGTGGCATTTTAAAATAACCTTTTTAAATATATAAAAAAAAGTTTAAGTTCTAATTCAACGCTATCCGTGACAAATGTTCGATAACGGTTCAGATTACTAAAATATGCACAAAATAAAGCTCAAAACTTATCTACTCAAAGAATATGTTTGATTATTTTTTCATAGTATTTTATGATAAAAACTGTGAAAATACCAACTTAAACTCACGTTTCTTTATTTCCTGCCAGCTTTCTTTGATAACGTGTAGCCAGTATATGTAGTAAGAGTAAGACGCGTTGCTAAAAATAAAAACTTTCTTTGGTAAAATTTCTCGAGATACTAAAATTCCTCTTCAATTCAATCGTTCCGTGAAATCAGCTATTAATTATGGCCGGTTCATCTTGGTTTCAATAGTCAAAGATCCACTTCGGGGATCTAAAACGTCACTATCAAAATATAATAGACTGCCAATAACGGGGAGATTGGGGTTCGAATTTCTGTAGGGTTTTCCCTATATGGTTTTCCACTCTCCCTCTACGCAAATTCAGGTACACTTCCTCTAAGTTCAATCTTACTTCATCCTTAACCCATTAACTTAAATAGTACCTAGTCGTATAACATGAACGCGGTGCTAAAAAAAATAAAAAATTCAAAACTCACAATCTGACATAGGAGGTCCCTAGAAAAGCTAACCACTAGATCGTGACATTTTCCGGAAATGCTCCCGGAAATGTTGGATGTTGTTTACCGGAAGTGCAGCTAGATGAACGCAATTTCCGACCTCTTACAGCCCTTGATAAATATTTTTAGCTTGGTTGGAAGTTTCTCAGAAAAAAAAAAGTGGGATTGGTTTTCGGAGAATCGACTCTGATCAAAGAGGTTTTAATTAGTTGGCAACAAAGTTTTGAAAAATCATTTAACTATAGTTTAATTGGAATTTTTTCCCCAAATGTATCTTACTTCCAACTTAAGTTATAGGCACTTTAACTATACTAGCGGAATAGGCATGAGTATTTAATTAATGTAGAAGGAATGTACCCGCAATTACATAAAGGGATAGTGATTAAGCATTCAGGAAAACCCACCCTAAATATACTTAGCTGCGATAATCACCGAAAAATCAGTCTAAATAGGGCAGATATTTAGACAGAGTGCCCACAAATGTGGATTTATCATCTAATGCTGCTATATTCATGACTGATTTTAGCAAAAAATATATATTTTTACTGGAGACATTTGGCACATGGCAAAATGTTTTGCTAAAATAAATTACAAGAGCATTTACCTTTTTTACGTCACCTACATTTGATTTAAGCCGATTTTATTTGAACTCAGGCCTCTCAAAAAGGGTACTCATGGGGGATTTAAAGGCGAAATTGCCCCCTTAATGTTTTATATATATTAGAAGTAGTTCAATAAAATATAAAAATAGCCAAGCCAGCATTTCAAATTTTATTAATTTAATCGAAAAAACAAATGATTTAGGCTATATTTTGAACATATTTTTTATTTGCTGAAGTCCAGAGTGACCTTAAAACACAACTTTTAAGGCTTCAATTCAATAGTACAAATATTAACAAATGCCACAAAGTTTTATTATTAATAAAATTATCATTGAAGGAAGTTGTCAGCATTCTAGCAATGATTTACCAAAACTTATCATTAAAATGAAACATCCATAGTAGTTTTATAACACTTAATAAAACGTAAAAGCAATACAATCATGATAAATAATTTGGACGAAACACGCATCGGGCAATAACTCATGACCATGCGCCTGCAGATTCTGTTACCGCAAAAAATACACACAAGTTTACATCCCATTGCGGGAAAATAGAAAAAGTATTAAGGTGGATATGCAAATAAACGCGATAAAAAGTCAGTGTCTATGCAGATTTCATAGCAAAAATTTTTGGTTAAAAATAAATAAAATATTTCTCCGGTAAAAACATAAGAGTTTATTTTTCTTCAGATGATGACCTCAAGGGTTGTTAAAATACCGGTCTAGGGTGTCTTGGAATTTAATGAACCCTTTTTCTCTTCATTTAAAAAGTTTGTCATCTAATTCCGCAGTGCTCATGAGAGATATTCAACAACTGTTGATGTCACCATGTGAAGAAAATTAAACTCTTTGTTTCTTATGGAGCATTATTTGATTTATGTAAAACCTAAAGTATGTTTTACTACAAAAACTGCTTAATCACTTAACTATTCTCGCGGTACCTTCATCCCCACCTTAACCATTCATCACCCACTCCCTCAAACAAAAATTCTGAAAAAGCTAATCCTATCTAATTTAATCAAACACGTCAGATTTGATTTAGTTAATCTTGAAAAAAAGCCAACGAATTCGGATGAATTTGAAACATTACTCTAATGTTGTATCTTCTTTTCAGAAGCAAAGTATTGCCTTAAAAAGGCTCTTTTGAGCCTTCAATTTAATCATATTCCCCCACCACCCCCAGCCCTACTGGGGGATATTCTATTGTCCTCGGGCCCCCTGGTTTGTCCCCCACCGCAGAAGAAAAATCCCGCGAAGTCCTTGCTTCCGGGTNCTTATGCCTAAACGATAAATTGTTAACTAGGCATAACAACATTTTATAAAATTATATTATAAGCTGCTTGTATTTAAAAAGATTTATTTATAAACGAGTACATATATTTTCGAATTAATTTTTGCAAAATTTTTACTCACAATGTAAATGAATTTTATCGCTTTGTAAAGTAAATATTTAATTTATTGATTAATGTAATTTAGTTTTAAAATATGTTTTATGTTTTTTTGTCCACCAATTTTGTTTAATAAAGTGCCTATTACGGGTTCTAAACAACCTACTATAGAGAATAATAATTATGAGTAATGTTTAAATCGGAGAAAATATGGGGAAAACAATGTAGCATATTAATGCACCCGGTAAAGATTATAAAATTGACCCGCTATCCGTAGCCGGTAATTATTTCTATTGCGATATTGACGCCAAAGTCTCCGTGACCACCGATGATGGTACTAAACAAAGTAATGTATATGTCGTACGTAACCTTGTGGTATAAATGTTTAAATTAGGTATTTAATATAATACTCAAAATAATTATTGTTGTATGATTTTAAACAATTAATTTTTTTTAATATGCCTAACCTTAGTAAGAATTGTATTCATACCATATCATTATTAATTAATTTTAATTCTGAAAATGAACAACTTTAAATAAATAATATATATGTATACAATCAAATTTAATAATAAACCAAGTCCCATTTCTCTGATAATTTTCCAACGAGCATGATTAAAATTCTAGCAGTGCGCACGTATTTAACGGATTGCATTCCCTCATTTAAAAAGTGATACTAACTTGATTTACTGTGCCAGTACAAACAAAGAGCTGTCACGGACATGACTAAAAAGAACCATGCCCTCTAAATGTAGGGGTTCACACGCAACCCGCATCATGTTGATTAACGTGAAAGTGAATTACATTTTTTTGTTTTATTATTCCTTTAATAATTTACACGCCAGATAAAAAGTAAAACCATGTTTACACAGTCATATCATGTTCTATGGAATAGCTCGTTTCTAGGGGACCTGGATTTGATTCGGAATTATTTTTTTTATCGCCATGTCTTACTACCCGTTCGGATTCTACACTTATGTACTAATTATACTAATGTGTTGGAGATGAGGAAATTTGAATTTACAGGACGTGTACCCAAATTTGTATAGAGGGAGAGTGGAAAAACAACTTAGGGATAAAACACTCTCAGTACAGCGGATTAGGGTTCGAACCTAGATTTCCTCGTCATCGGTAGTATAGTCTAACACGAGAGTGACGCCTTATACCATGCAACCACCGAAGAGGGCTATAATTTTTTTTCTTATCATCACGTCTTACTACCTGTCCAGGCTATACGCATATATTATAGTTACTCTAATGGGTAGGGATGAGGAAAGAAAGATTTTAGAGCTAACGATGAAGTTAGGTTGGATTTACGGCAAGTGTACCCTCATTTGCATGAAGAGATATTGTAACACCGTTTAGGAAATAAAACTCTGTTCACTCTACAGGTATTCGAAACCTGATCTCATAATTAGATAGACTATTGCGAGAGTTATGCCTTAGATATTGAGGCCATCAATGTGGTTCCCGAAACCAACTGTAGAACATATTTACCAATATGTGGGCTAACTAGCCCTAGTGCCCAATTTCCGTGAATTCAAACCCGGTTGAGGTCGATGGATTTTTCTTTAGCTATAAAAATTCGTAGCACAACCTCCTTCGGAGGGGAAGTAAAGTCATCGGTCCCATGTCAATTGTGGCGTGTAAAAGAGCTCTGGAAGGTATGTGAAAAAAGGGTAGACAAAATTGGTAGGATCTTTTACTCTCAATCATAGAAATTCCCGTGTGCTGATATAATCGGTCGGTTCAGAAAGCGCATGTTAAATACCTCAAATTAATAAAATAAATAATGCTCCATTGGTGAATGTACAGGATATAAAGCAAAGTGTTCCATAATGGTGTCTTCCCTTGTGTTAAGCTATTTTGTAAGTTGTATGCTAATATAGTATGTAGGTTTATAAAAGTCAACTATAGTTAATTTAATTAAAATAATAGATTTTAATAGATTTATCAATTTTTAGGTTGGTTTTCCTTTAAGAGATAACCTGATATTGTAATTTTTGAAGATACTTGTTACGTTTAGGCAATCATTTTAAAGTGAGCTTTGAGTTAATTTTGTTTTGTCTAATAAATATCTACCTGCAAATTTTGGTCAGGACTCGAACACAAGCTTATTATAAACAGAGATGTTGATAAAAATAAACGTGTTTTTGTGTGGAAGAGTTTATATTTTCAAACTTCCAGGGTACACAATATATGTTTCAAAATACTAACTAATGGAATAATCCATATTAGAGGTTGTATTCCGACCGAGTCATAGTAGAGGAAGTGTGGCTAATTGACTCGTTTAGTCTTACTTAAGACCCGCATCGGTGGGCACGAAGACTAAATATCAGGCTCATTTTGTGGTTGAAATAAAAAAAGTTGTACTTAAAAGGGTGTATTTCAAACACCTCAGGAATTGCTTAGTTTGGTTAGTATTTATTTTCGTTGATAAAAAACCGAAATAGGCTCTAACCAAACTATTCAATTAGACTCGTAAATAAATTTTTATCTTTTGATAGGAAAGTTGGGGTTCGACTTTCAACACTGGCGGTGGTGTGCCATATTTTAATTTCAATTAGTTTTCTCATGCTTTATCTATTTTAGTTATTATTAATTTATTCTAAGGTTCACATCTGTGTTTTCTCACTTTCCTTCCATGCAAATTCTGGTAGATTTTCTTTAAACTCTACCTTCCTCTTTCTTAACCCATTAGTATAAATAGTTCGTATGAATAAGTGGAACACGGAAAAAGAAAAATCTATTAAATTTACTTTTCAACTTGACCCTTTATTTTAAGTCCTGAATAGCCCCTTTTTTTGAACATACAACACAAATTTTAATCAATACTATGTTCAAATATAGTAAAAAAATTCCAGGAACTAGGTATTACTTGTAATTTAAAAAAATATTCATTCCTGTTTAAGGCTTATAAAATATAATGAGCCTATATTTTATTTGAAATTTATGATCTCTCAGTGTATCTGACATAATGCGGTGGATAATATTACAGTTGCTATGGTAACAAGATCAGTCCTTATAAAAGCCTTCACATGTTTTTCCCACAAGGATATTAAGATACGGTCTACTGAAGGAAATCCTGATTAAAAAATATATATAAAAGGCTTTGAAGTTCTATCCCACGGGAAATATCAAAATATGAGAGTTTTGGATTTATATTGAAGTGGCATTCTTGTTCCACTAACTAAAAGTAGTGTTATGTTTAAAAAAAATGAAATTATTAGGATTAAGGTTTAGAGGGTTCAAGGTTTCATGGATTTGAGGGCATAGGGATTTGAGAATTCTAGGATTTGACAGCTCAATAATTTAAGAGTTTGAGGATTCAAGGGATCTAGTATTTTATTATTTGAGGATTCGAGTATTTGAGGCTCTCATTCCTAAGTACATAACTTTGATGTCTCTATTAAACATAAAAAAATCACTCTCAAACAAATCAAATCCAAAGATGATGCCCCATGAATTAATCGAGGTAGATAACGTATACCATGATTTTGGTAGGAATCCCTTTTTGGAAGGCCTTATTTCGTACCAGAATCCTATAGAATATTAGTATTTTAGTAGGATAAAAAGCCTTCCAGAACGGACTTCCAGCTACCTTTCAGAAAGGTATTTTTTCCTACTAAAATACTACCATATAATAATATTCTGGTATGAAATAAGGCCTTACAGAACGGTAGCTAAAAGTCAGTCCTGGAAGGCCTTATTTACTACCAAAATACTACCATACAGTAGGATTATGATACGAAATAGTGCCTTACATAATGAACTTCCTACCAAAATCAGGAATAGGTGGGATCTACGATTTACAGTGAGAATTAGTAAGTAATTAGTAAGTAAAGTAAGTGACGATATGAGGCGAGGTAGTAAGAGGAAGTGGGGTGGGGGGAGAGAAGAGTACCTTAGCACTCGTTCACTACCTCCGATGGTTCCATCCATATAGACGGCTGGATTGATCCGTTCCAACCTCTTGTTATGATAGAACAACCTTCCACCCCCCTCTATCACCTTTCACCTCCGATGTTCCTCAGATAGGGGCACTCAACATCTCTCTAAGCTTTCCGAACAACTTCCCACCGCTCCGCCCCACTAAGGATGGAGCCACTTCATTAATTAGAACATGTTTTGATTCTTGGACAGAAAACCTAATCTAAAGCAGAGCTCAAAGAATGT
>CABFWB010000924.1:64377-79974 GCA_902151455.1 Timema bartmani
ACTGGACAGAACTAGCTCAAGGTAGAGTTAATTTTTAATGAGGGGGACTGGATAGAACTAGTTTAAGATAGGGCTAGGCTGTAATGAGGTGTACTGGACAGAACTAGCTCAAGGTAGAGTTAATTTTTAATGAGGGGGACTGGATAGAACTAGTTTAAGATAGGGCTAGGCTGTAATGAGGTGTACTGGACAGAACTAGCTCAAGGTAGAGTTAATTTTTAATGAGGGGGACTGGATAGAACTAGTTTAAGATAGGGCTAGGCTGTAATGAGGTGTACTGGACAGAACTAGCTCAAGGTAGAGTTAATTTTTAATGAGGGGGACTGGATAGAACTAGTTTAAGATAGGGCTAGGCTGTAATGAGGTGGACTGGACAGAACTAGCTCAAGGTAGAGTTAATTTGTAATGAGGGGGACTGGATAGAACTAGCTGCAAAATACAATTAAAATCGGTAGAGCTAGTTTTGAGTAAACCGATTCTTTTTCTCCATTTTACCTTCAGTAAACTACCCTTAAATTTAGGGTTAGATATCTAGTTCCAAAAACCCCTAGAGGGCGACTTTATAAACACCCCAGATACCAAGTTTAAGCCCAATCGGTAAAACAGTTTTGGCTCTATCCCGAGGTACAGACAGATGAACAAATATACGGCATTGCGAAAACAACTTTTTTGGTTTCAGGGGGTCATGAAACGTCAAAATTTATCAAAATCTCGCGTTAGATTTTTTCGACGATCACAATACTTTCTCTCTAAGGTGTCGAGAGAAAGTAAAAATGAAGTTAATTTTAGGATATGTTAGAGGACTCAATTTGGACAAGACAACTTAACCCGACGACATAGAGAAAATCTAATAAATAAACTGTGGTATTTTATAACGCCTCTAGATGGAATTCGGTCTCCTTCGAGTTATTGCTAAACCAAAAGATTGTACACTCTTACACTGGTGAAAAAACATGGCCTACTGTAATGTACATAAATACGCAACTTGGAAAATTTTAAATACGCAATCATAAAACAAAAAAAAACGGGCTCTATACTTAAAAAAATTATCAAATAATAACCAGATATCCTAACAAAGATATATTATTTAAAGGAGCTTCTTGTTTCATACACACACGTTCTATTTCATATTATAATCTGTCACAATCAGATACTTTCTTAAGATAAAAGTATGTTTTTAATACAAAATTATTGAACTAAATAAACACGCGAGTAAATAATTAAGAAAAAAATAATAATTTGACAAAGATTGATTGTTTGTTGAGTAGTTGATTAATAACCATGACATGAAATTGTATAGGCATATAAATATGTTCATCATTTTCAACTATAGGCATAAAATAATAATTTTATCATTTGGGATATAGTTTTTTTAAGATATTTTTATCTTTTAATAAACCACCAGTAGAATCCATTTTAAAATAGCTAACCAATATTTGGTTACACCTATGTTTAACTTTGAACCATATATAGTTAAACACATATCTATTTTTGTATATTTCTTTATTGAACTTTAATTTGGTCTATTTGAAATAACATTTAATGATATGTAAATCAAAATTATGTGGGAAGAAATGTGAAAAAACGTTCAAAGAATATAGAAAATAGGAAAGAAGAAACAAATTTTAGCTTGGTTAAAAAAGTCAACAGATTGCATCAATACGTTATTTGCAAGAAGTCCAGGATTTTGTTTGTATAAGGCTTCGAAAAAAGTACGTGTACTTAGTACCCAAGACATTAATAATGTATATATATATTTTCTAATTAGCATCCACTTACGTAGCAGGCCCTTTTATTAGCTCGTTTTTTCTCCTTTACTACTCCCTAATTACTTGGATTTGTTATGAAGATTGCTCGCGGAGTACGGAAGAGGTACGAGAATTTGTGGCTCCGCCTGCCGAGTGAAATAAATGCAACCTGTTGTACACTTTTGTTGAAGCTATCGTGTTACTTGAACAAGAGTATTTGCTAATGGACTAGGATATAGTCTTGCAGGAATTGGTATGAATGTGGTTTTACTTGCACTTTGGGACGACAAATAAAGTACGTTATGACTGCTTCTTTTTCTTTTATAACATTAGTTCATTTACTCTATTTTTATTACATTGAAATCTTCAACATGATAACAACACAAAAATAGCTCCTATGTGAAATCTAAATGTTATATGAAGCCTGTTATTACAAACCGGTGGCTCATGTTACCACAATGATGGACATTAAAATATTACTATTGGATTGACATGCCTAACACGTTTAATTAATCATGTAAAGATAAACTATATAATAATTCATATATTTGTATTATTGGAAGCTTTTAATACATTTTATATTGACTTATTAACTAATAAATCAAACAAGACATATTTTGTAATGCCAAATTTTAGTGCCTCTCAATCAATGTTGGTTGTCAAAAGTGGGCTTTTAATCCAAATCAGTGTTTATTTCCCACACTTCTTTATTAATTTGAATCATATATAATTTAAAACTAGTGGACATTTATTGTTGATTTATCTTATTAATAACTAACGTGATAGTTATTTTCGAACACTTAGCCCTTTTCAACAAATCTAGAGTTCATAATGATTATGTTTTATTTCCTATTAGTAAATTAAATAAATAATTTAATATTACAAAAAACTTTCCAAATATCAGGAAAAAATATTGTACATGTTCCTAAAATGTATTAACTAAGTATACACAATAGTTTACTATTATTGTTAAAATAATAGGCCTACTAAAATGATTATTGGACATGAGGCTTTAGTTTTGAATGGAAAAAAAAATGCTGTGATATTTTAAGATGGGGTTACATTAATTGGATATAACTAATACAAAAATGTATAATAGTTACAAATATCATAATCTAAAGTAGCTTTATTTGATAATATTGATGAGTTAAAGAAACGTTATAATATTATATAATATGCCTTCGTTTTCTCACTGGTGAACATTTGGAGAAGCATTTAGAAAGAACAAACTTTTTTGTCGTCAACATTGATCACATTTTACTATAATATTAATGTTATTTTAAGACAATTGATAATATTTTTCAACAATAACAGTTGAAGATCTTATTTATCGATGTATAAATACGTGAAAGTATATTTAATAACTTTTTCTTAGCCTTCAGATACGTCCATTCGTAATAAAAATTGAGGTATATATGAATGGTGATACATCTATTTTCAAAATAAATATATTTTATTATGTCTCTTAGAAAAAATAGTCTTCGATTTGATTTATGATGGAGTTTGAATTTTTATTCAGTACGTATTATTTTGTTTATTTTTTAAAATTCATTATTGTGTAAAGTAAACATTTTTAATAGATGGTTATTTAAATTTGTACGTTTTATCAAAATGTTTATTTAACAGATTGGTATAAGGGTATGAATAAGATTTTTTTTTTTTAGAAAATGTGCACCAACGTATTCGTGGAATAGTGATATATCACATGTTTTTAAAAAAATCCCTTATGCACCCAACCCAGATTCAAACAACTTTATCCATTACCACTAATATTTTGTAAGCCTTATAGAGCCCCGATGACCCACAGGACGTCAGACATAAAGTCTGTTCAGCGTGGGAATTGTTTTCTGAAAGGCCTTTTTCCCTACCAGAAAGCTATTATATAGTAAGATTTTGGTAGGAAAAAAGACCTTTCAAGATAGTAATTCCCACCGTGAATGCAGTATAGTTATTTCGATTATTTTACATCAAACAACAACCCGGCTCGGTGGCGTAGTTGGCTAACGCGCTAGTCATGTTGAGCTCGACCGCCAAAGACGGGGAGATCGAGGTTCGAATCTAGGCGGGTGAACTGGGGGTGGTTTTTCATAAATGGTTTTCCACTCTCCCTCCACGCAAATGTGGGTTCACTTCCTCTATATTCAACCTTCCCAATTCCTATTCCATTAGCGTAATTAGTACTTAAGCGTAAAACCCTAACGAGTAGTAAGACGCGGTGCTAAATATTAAATACATCAAACAAGTATGTAATGAGATGAATTAAGGCCTTATAAGAGAAAACCAGTTAATACCGGTCTATGTATAATCATACTAAAACCGTTCACCAACAGTAAATGACCTTCAATGGTGGGAACGCGGACTAAACGTCAAGCTCGACTAGTCCGGTGTGCTGGTGGAGGGAAGATCTGGTTTTAATCCCGGGTGGGTGTACTGAGGATGAATCTTTAAAATGGTTTCCCACTATATCGCCCCGCAATTGTAGTAAATTTCTTCAAAATAATACCTTTTTCATACCTAACTCACTAGGGTAAGAAATATCCTTTGCATCTTATTACCCGTCATGGAAATACACATTTCTATTACGATGATAAGGTCAAGAGGAGAAAGGTTAAGCTTAGATATATAATGTACGCACATTTGCATGGAGGAGTAGTTGAAAAATATTTATAAAAAATATCCTAGGTAATCGAGCCCTGATAACACTGCCACCAGCAAACCAGAGTAGATGAGTTTGACATTGTTTACATGTCTACCAAATTTGGTAATTAGTGTCTATTTTTCTAGCACCGTTTACCCGTTAGGGTTATACGCTCATGTACTAACTACGCTTATGATTTTAGGGATTAAGAAGGTTATAGTCAGAGTAAGTGTACCGACATTTGCGTGGAGGGAGAGTAGTGAACCATCTTGGAAATACCACCCTCAGTACACCCGACCGAGATTCGAACCTCGATCTCCCTATCATTGGCAGTCTAGTCTACTCAGAGAGTAGCGCGTTAGACCACGCATCCACCGAAGCAGTTAATTAATGTAGTTAATTGTGGATTCCGGGACAAGTAGTTTTTTAACTACCGCGTCTTACTAACCGTTCGGGTACTAATTACTAATTACGATAATGGTTTCAAGGATTAAGAAAGTGGTATTTGGAGGAAGTGTACCCGCACTTGTGTGGAGGGATGGAGGGAAACCATTTTGAAAAAAAAACACCCTCAGTACACCCGACCGAGATTCGAACTTCGATCTCCCTGTCATCGGCAGTCTAGTTCAACACGAGAATAGCGCGTTAGATCATGCGGCCAGTGAACCAGGTGTCGATAAGACGCGGTGCACACATCAGGATGGCTTTGGTAAAAATTAATAAAAAGGTTTTTTTTTTTCCCTTTTTCTTTTGGCGCGGTTAGAAGCCTCGTGGTTCAAGTTTAAATTCTCTCTTAAAAATGCCTAACACGTCTTGTTTGGCGTTATATAATCCAAAGGTTCTTATTGTTGTTGTTAAAGTTACGTCGCTCTTAAAAGGTCAAACTCTGTTTTCATCTCATCTCAAGTTATTCAACGCCTGCTTGTCTACATTATACCTTAATCCTCTCAACCTTCCCTTAGGCACACGTTTAATCACTTTGATGGCCGTTAGCGAGAAGGTTTTTTTCACCGGCTCGTTACGCAAATAGTGATTATTGGGCCATCAAACTGAAAGCGTAGAGTGATCGCTCCGAATGACTCAATCCTCACCCATCATAAACTTTCTGATATGACCGTCAAAAAAATATAAAAAGAATCTGTAGTTAAAATCTTGAGTTTGTCTCGGTGCCACTTGAATCTCTGAAAAAAATTGGCTAGCAATCGTAGAATGGATCATACTAAAGACATTTTTTTTTTACATCCATTACTGTTTCCAGCATGTAGCCTGGGTCAGTTTTTTATTCAAGCCATATATTTTCCCCTACCAGCCTGCTAGGCCTGTTGTAGCTTCATACGCCTTATAATCTATTTTTAAGACTAGGACGGGCACAACATCCAGTCCCCTGCCGTCAATTTATCAATGTCAAAGGGTAAACCCATATTTTCATCAATGATACATTTTCGGCCATTCCAGGAATAGAGACCGGGACCCTTATCTCAGTTGGCAGACACGATACTGTCTGAGCTAAGGTGTCGGATGTCCTAGCGATAATATTATACTCTATTTTCCACAATTTTTAATACACGTTATATTTTGTGACACATCGATTTATTTACATGTCTGTTTTCAATAACGTTTTCAATTATGGGGACATTTAAATTATTTGTCACATATGAATACAATCACATACACGTTCATTTCCACACATATTGTTTTTTTCTACTTTTATGACTACGCTTTAATCTTCTCTTTGTTTTGAAAACCATCATTTAAAAAAATAAGTTCTTGTGTTCCATGTTATTTAACTCATATAATAACGCCACAAATTGTTTTAACAATAAACAATTAAACATTTTTAACTCTAGTAGATGGTAGGGTTTATATAAAGGTTAGTTTCCCTTGGCTTTGTTTTGGGATTCAATTCTTACAGGCTGTACTAAAAAAAATCTTATTTATTCAAACGAATGCTTGAGCAGGTACTTATCCACATCATCTTGGATTAGATAATTTGTTATTTATAGCACGTAGTTGGACCATAACGTGTATATATATATATTAATCACTGCGTCTTACTTCCTGTTCAGGTTAGAAGCATTATATTGATATAAATAGATGGACAAGCACATATATAGAAAAACAAAATATGTAGTTATATATATTTTAGAAAAAATATTATGGTCGGATATATAGATAAATAAATAGGCGACATGACTAGTTAGATAGATGAATAGAATTATATACAAATATATATATAGATGAAAAGATTGATGGATGGGTAGGAAAATAAATTGACAAATATTATTAATGGCTTGGTGGCTAAATATACATATACAGATAGATAAAATATTGATGAACGGATGGATAGACAATTATAGAGACAAATATATTAATGTATATATTTACACATATAACGATAGATTGATAAGAATATTTATTGATGGATGGATAGAAAAGAAAATAAACAAAGACAAGTATGGGCGAATAAATATACATATAAAGAAAAAGTGATAAGAAGATTGATGGACGGATATATTAACAAGTAAATATACATGGAAATAATTGCACAGATATAGAAATAGATCAATGAATGGATGGATAGAAGAACGTTTGGATGAACGGACAGTCGGATGGATGAATGGATGAAGAGATAATTTATAGTTAATAGTTTCAAAATTATAACTGGAGTAAATATACTAATGGTATCTTTGTAAACAGGCGCGCCACACACACAACTGTAAAATACGTACAATTGTACGTAGAAAGGAAGATTGTGTTAACCATTGGTCCGAATAACATGAAAAGAGTCCTAAGCTCTTTCGGCTGGTAGCTAAAAAAAAAAGTCATTTCTATTTTAAATCCTTACCCAACACTAACTCATGGCATGGCTCAAGCTTCAACAAATAACATCTTCAGCCTGTACTTCAAACACAAAGATGAAAAGACTGGGCGCAAAGAAGGGGAGAGGGAAAAAAATACGCATGAAGGACAGTAAAAGAAAAGTTTTGTTGGCAGGTAAAATATTTAAGGACACTTATAAAAGTCGGCCAACCACTCACTCGGGGTTTCTCCTTTTAGTTTACCGACTTATCAAACATTTCACATTTTATCTATTTTCAAAATGGTAGGCGTGAGTTGTGGAACCAACGTTGAAATAAAACCCGCGTTTTAAAAACCACAGATAAGTTACCTTTACGGGAAGAAAAATATTGATGATTCGGCAATTATGTGTTTTAAATAATTAGGCCCCTAATAAAACAACCTTTAAGCTCAATCTAAATAAATAAAAACCATAAACATGGCCATTTATCTCGTGGATATAATTTTTTTTTATATAATCCTGTTCAAGATAGACATATGCGCATACATGATAATTACTCTAAATTTGTTAGGGACAGTTTTGTAGGTAATCTACCCGAACTCGCGTGTAAAGAGAGTCGAAAATTATAAAGAAAAAAACATAAACTCCATTCACGGTAGGAATTACTCTCTGAAAGGTCTTTTTTTCCTACCAATATCATACTATATAATTGATTTCTGGTAGGGAAAAAGGCCTTTCAAAAAACAATTCCTACGCTGAACAAACTTTAGTTTCAGGCTGAAAGGTTACGATTGATGATGATGATGACGACGACGACGACGACCCTTGCATACCCCACGGTTGGGCAGCAATTGTTACCTTTCTATCTATGTTTGTAATCGGTTGGTGATAATTGTGATCAATGTTCTACGCAGTGATGATTTGTAAATGCGCGATGGTTTGTAAGTGCGTAGTTTCTAGCACTCACATTAATGATAGTAACTGGAGAATATTCGCACAATTATTGAGGGTTTCACTTACCATATTAATAAAAAATATATAATTGATTTTAATACTTGTATAATGTTTATTAAACTGATTACACACTCTTAAGATTGTAACTGGAACATTAGAGCGACATAGATCTTGCTTGTGTGACTAAAGGACGTGGACTCGTCTTAAACAGTTTATTTTCCAGCCCTTATATAGGACTGTCCTCTCCCTTTGCTGTTGGAAGTAATACCTGGCCACGTTGGCAAGGTTTGTTTTAGATATAGAACGAAACTGAATCTTTTTCTGCGTATATTATAATCGTCGAGAGATAGCGTTTAAGAAAGAGAGCGTTAAAGAGATAGAACGTTTAAGAGAGAGAGAGAACAAGGGTTTGGGAGGCAGAGAGCGTTAGAGTAAATGAGAGTGTTTGAAAGATAGTGAGAGAATGTAGGAGATAGTATAATAAAGATAATGTTAGATAAATTGTGTGATAGAGAGTATATGTGAAGATAGAGAGTGTGTGAGAGAGAGGGATAAAGTGTCGGAGATAATATATGAGACAATGTGTTATTGTGTGTGTGTATGTATGTATGTATGTATGTGTGTGTGTGTGTGTGTGTGTGTGTGTGAATAAAGATAGTGTGTGAGAGAGAGTTTGTGAGAGAGTGTCAGATAGAGAGATAGAGAATGTGAAAATATAGATGTGGTACACAAAACATTACTTTTAAATGTCATATCCCCAAAATTAATCGGTAAAATGAAAACACAGCTTAACTTATGTATTTGTATTGTGTTACTATTTGATAAAATGAACATTGAAACCCATTATTAGAATAAAATGAACATCAAACCCCATTATTTGAAAAAAAAAATGAACACCAAAACTTATACTTAGATAGTTTAAATGGCTATTTTTAAACATTATTCAAGATCATTTTATGGTTTTTGAGCTTATATTACATATCAAAACATATTTGAACATCATTTTATCATGCGCGAAACAAAACTTAAGCAATATTTTCACGAAATTAATATCGTAACCTTTTAATTTTCAAATTATGTGCAATATTATTGATTTAAATGCGAATTAACGAAAACATTCCAATAAGAAATAAATGTTTTCCCAGTTTAGGCATTTCAATTTAGATGTGTTATGACCAGCATCCAAAGAGATATATTCATCCAAAGATAAAATTGTGATGAGTTCAAACCAACAAATAAAGATTTATTTATTATTCTTTAGCCAAAGAGATGTATTTTATTTAGAGATTTACAGCCATGCAGCAAATAACGGTTTCCATGGTAAATAATAGAAAACTGAAAATTCTCTGTGAAAAACGCGTTTTCGTGGAAAACTACTATTTTTCCCGACATCCTGGACTCCTAACCGTTAAAATGAGTTTTCGTTTGTCAAAATATGTTCAGTCATTTCCTCGTAATTTCTATTACCAGAAACGGGTTTATCAAAGTATATTTTATAAGGATTATAATAGAAACTATCACAGTTGATAATAAAACATAAAACACATATACATTTTAATAAACTGTTGATAGTTTGATATAAAATAAATAATAGATTTTGGTATTGAAATTATTGTAAAATTTATTTGATGCCAACTATATGAAAATAGTAATAACAATATTGGTCGCTTATTTGTGTAATAATTTGGTCGTTATTAGCTTTCAATGGAAAAAAAATATTTTATAAATCCTTAGTTTAGTAAATAGGTCTACGTTTTCTCCATACCAAATCTCAAATAAAGGACCGAGGTAAAGTAATTAAATTTAGTGATACCGAGGAAATTGTAGTCCTTAAGAGAAAAAAGGAACGAAAAAAAATATACTTGTAGATAAAGAGAGCCAGCCAGCGTTGCATGAAGAAGACAATGTCTAGGAAAGAAGACAGATTTTCCGTCCAGAGCAGTCTAATTGCAGTCCCCAGACGAGACTTTTAAAAGAAACCTTGAAGAATAAGTCCTTCACTCCCATTGTCTTGTCCCGGTACGTTCCCGCAGTATCGGTTATAAGGAATACTGGGGTCTGTGCTAGATGGCTGTAAGCACCACAACCTGGGCCCCATACCACTACAATACTTGTTTATACACATATTTTAAAAGATACCACTAACAGAATCTCTGTGGAAAAAACTTACAAATTCATTGACAAGTTTTAATTTTAATACTATGATCTTATGATAAATAAATAGTCAGAAGTAAAAATATATTAAAGTTGTAATTGAAGGTAACCTGGTGGTCTAGGGGTAAAGTGTCAGACTTCTGTGCTGAGGGTCCGGGGTTCAATCCTCGGTCCCGGCACAGATTTATCTGATTGCCAAACCCTTCCTTCACCTCTGACAAGACGTGTATTGATCACAACTTGTGAATGTGTAGAATACCAGGCCTCCACCGTGGTTCGGATTCCACGTTAAACTGTAGGTCCTCCATTTCATCTCACAATCACCCTACCATTACACAATAGCGTAAGTGCGTACAACCCGAACGGGTAGTAAGACGTGGTGCTAATAATAATAAGAATAATAATAGTAATAATAAGTTGTCATTTATTTTAAATTGCATATATATACCACATATATCAGTTGATCGAGAACGAGCACGAAAAAGAGGGGAAAAGAGAGATCGTGAGAAAGAAAGAATTCCATGAGAGAGAGAGTGAAAGAAAAAGTGTAAGAGAGATTGTGCGAGGGAAAGAGAGAGTAAGAAAGAGTGTGCGAGAGATATTATGTGAGAGAGATAGGGAGAGAATGAACAAGAAAGTGAGAAAGCACGCAAGAGAAAGAGAGAAAGTGTATGATAGATAGAGTGCGATAGAGTAAGAGACCTCAGGAGAGATCGTGAGAAAAAGTTCGAGAGAAAAGCGTAAGAGAGAGAAAGAGAGAAACGTGTGGGATAGAAAATGCGAAAAAGTGCGATAGAGAGAGAGAGAGAGACTGCATTGACCACACCCGGATACTAGAATCAAACAGGTGTTCTTTTTTTGTTTTAAATAATTGGAAAGGTTTTTTTGTGCACCGTGCCTTACTACCCTTCTGGGCTATCCACATTGAAAATTAAAAGTATTATATATCATAGGACACAAGTCTTTGACAGACCTAGCGTGAAACATAACTAACTCGTGATATGAATCCCGGCCAGGCGTATTGCGTTGTTGTTTTAATTGTCCCAATAAGTTTTCCCACTCTCCTTTAACGCAAATTCGGCTACGCTTAGTCTGTATTCCTTCCTGTTCATCCCTACTGGTGAACGTTCTCTTTGACACGCCCGTATTTATTAAAAGCTGGGACCTCTTAGATTAGAACTGACCCTTAGTCCCTAATACCCTTGCCTTATAAAGTTATCCCTAAAGTCCCCGGTCGGGATTTTAACCTTTACCCTTTGGAAGTCTCACCGAGGGAGTAAGCTCTAAGTCCGTGTGAAGAACAGTGCTTTAGCACTCTCCTCTATAATTCCACGCCTCTACAATACCTTGCGGTCGTCGATGTAAGTTCCTGCGAGAGTTAATATAAGCCGCACACGATACAACAGTCAACTTTCCACCAGTTGAAATGTTTCTAATGACTAAATTTCTTGAACCAGTAATAAAATACAGTTCTTTTTTTATCACAGCGTCTTACTACCTGTTCAGGCTATACGTAGATATGATAATTACTTTAATGGTTTAATGGGGTGATAATGAATAAGGAAGCATTTTGGATATAATCTAACAGCATTTACGTAAGAGAATGAGAAACTATTGAGGAAAAACGCCTCAGTAGACCCAACTGGGTTTCAAACCCCGCTCTCTGTCATCAGGAGGCCATCCTAACACGAGATTGACGCCTTAGAACGGGAATAAGGAACCTATGACTTTTTGAGATGTTTGGTGCGGATTTTTCCCCCTTTTTTTGTATTATTTATTTATCTTTATCTATTAGAAATAATACATTTTCCAAAGTCATGTATTTTAATTAATTAAAATCAAAAATATTTATTTTTAAAGTATAATGTAAAAAAAAAAGCTCTTATCGATCTATTTATCTATGATTGGCGCACTATCTTATTTTGAAAAAAATTGTACAGTACATTAGGAATCCTTCAAGTGATATGCTGCCTTCCAATACCATAAGGTTTCCCACCACCTGCCATTCGACCATTCGACCACTGAAGCTTGTGAGAGACAAAATGAAAATAATACTACCCGATTCGGTGGCCGCATGGTCTAATGCGCTGCTCTCGTGTTAGACTAGACTGCCGAAGACGGGGAGAGCGGGGCTCGATCCCGGCCAGGTACACTGAGGGTGGTTTTCACCAATATGGTTTTCCATTACCCCCTCCACGCAAATTCGGGTGTAATTTATTTTAAATTAAATCTTAATAATCCCTCACACATTAGTGTAATTAGTATATAGGCTAATAGTCCAAACGGGTGTAAGACGCGGTGTTAAAAAATTAATAATATTAATAATAAAAAGGTATACAATATAAATAAACTTCGTTTACCCCGAGAGGTAGCAATCTTACCTTGCTTGTTTCCACTATGGTAGGCCTATAGCTGGTATAATAGGACCATAGTGGGACACGTCAAGGTAATATTGTAGGTTCTCACCGTAAACGGGGTGTACATAAAAATAAATAAAAGCTAATTATTTCCAAGCCCCTCTTCTTACTCCCGTTCGAAGTATCACCAATTAAATTACAGCAATGGAGAATGGATGAGGGAGGTAGAAATTAGAGGAAATGTGCCCGTATTTGCGTGAATAGAAAAATAATAAAATATTTAAGGTAAAACCATCCTCAACGCTGTGATTTAAATCCCAACTGATACCTCACCGTCAAATATGACTAGACGATCATGACGTTTAGTCCGCTTGCCCACCGATGCGGGTTGATACATTTAAAATTTTATTTTAGCACCGCGTCTTAATAACCTGTTCCTGTATGCCTATGTACTAATTACGCTAATGGGTTAGGTATGAGCATTTTCGTGGAGTAAGAGTGGGAAACCATTAAGGAAAATACACCTGACCGGGATTTTAACAATGATCTACCATCCATTGGTAGTCTAGTCTATTTTAATAGTGACGCCTTAGAGCAAACGGCTACCGAAGCGGGCTAGTTTTTTTATTTTATTTTTATTCTTGCAAAATGTTTCAAGAGACCGATAGGGTATTCATTAGAAACCAAATCATATTGAAATGACCCTTAGCGGCTGGATGAGATGTGTTTCTGACGGGTGTAATTGCCCTTGAAGTCATCTGGAGCAGACTAGGAGCTCCCGGATAGCCTAGAAACGTCGAAAACCCTCGTTAGGAACAACGAGATATAGTCAAATTTTCATAGTTAGGGTCCTACCTACCTGACAGAAAAGTTACTATATCTACTCTCACGTCATCATTTGTCGAGTCATGGGATGTACAGTGGCTAGAGTGTTGTTTGCGCCCATGTGTGTTCGCACCCTGGTGTCCGTGTGTGTCTATGTCCACTTTATATTCAAATCCCTTTTTTCGTTCTAAGGAGTGTAAATATTTGTATTTACAAAATTTTGTTCATACTATATTTACCTACGAAAACATTTAATTTTTGTTTTATTTTTCCCTCGGAAAAATAAAGGTATCAGGTCAACTATTAACCTAACCTAACCTAACCTAACTTAATATTGCAACATTCCCTCATACTAGTAGTTATGAAACAGTACCGATCAAAAAAACGTCATAAACATCCTCTTAATGACTCCCAGTTGCTAGAATCAAGGCTTTGACTCGCCGACGGGTGCGAAGACTTACGGTTTATCTTAGGCGGGCGCAAACGCCACGTTTTTTGAAATGGCGCTACCAACATGGGCGCAAATAGCACGCTCCCTGGACAGTTTTCACCTTTTATAGATAATACTAATATATAAATAATAACAATACTAATCACGGCTGCCACGCATCTGTAAAACTGGAAGAGCCGTAAAAAACAGGGAATTCTGTAAAATCTATTAAAAATACTGGAATATTTGTTTATTTGAGACATTTAACTGAGAGTTTAAAAGAATAGGTCTTTGTATGGACGAAAAAAGTGAACTGAAGAATTAAACACGCTGGTTCAAACTTGTTTTATTATCCCTTAAGCATGGATTGTGACGCGACAAAAGATGTATTTCCCTTTTAAACATGAGTTACATGATTTCACATTTGTCAGTTTAGTGAAAAATGAATTATTTTTTTTTACTCTTTTCTTCAATCCAAGCTGCCTGTAAAAACGGAAATTCCTTCTGTAAAAACCTTGATAACACAAAGAATTTAGTAGTAAGAAAATGGTAGCAACTCTGTGATTCAATAAAATGTTATCAATGTTTAGAGCAAAAAATTAGGCCTTTTATTTTAATAAAATGATAATTCAAATATATTCACTTATATTAGGTACATTTTTAACAAGCTCTGCTTATCCTGGAAACACTCCATGACATGAAACTGCTAATGATAGCCATATACACACCATGTAAAGTCTCCTGCAATTAATGCTCTGAGTCAATTCCATCAAATGGAAAACAAGTATAATGAATTTGGTTAAATAGTCTACTTTATTGTTGTATTTCTGAAACAACACATTCATCAGGTAGAGTAAACCTTAGTACCAACCATGATTGTAGCCCCGGGTTGTGGACTTGGAGGTGCCGGGTTCGATTCCTTTCTAGTACGGGGGTATTTTTCTCGAAAGTGGAATAATTCCCATGGTCACCAGGGTTTGGTTTGATTAGGATTAAGTTAGGTTAAGATCTTCGTTGGATCCACCCCATCATATTCACTATCACTATCCTATCACCTCATCGGGACATGGAAAAAGCCTCCACAGAAAAAATATGTACGATTAGTACATTCGGGCGTCCCCTGTGCAAAAGTTTACTAGCACTGACTGAGCTTTCCAAAATCTTAGTTATAGATTGATGTATGCCAAACACGCCATTTTTATTATTAAATTTAATGCCTATCTGTACTAGTTAAACAAAGGCCAGAGTCTAAATAAGGCCCTTTCATCAAAGAACTTCTCTACTGGGATTTACTTCACTATAGCCAAATGGTTAAGGGAGGCCGAGCTAACGCACAAGAGAATGAAGTTTGGTGTTTTAAGCATTAATCCTACTATCCAAAATACTAAAAGTATTATTGTCCTTGGTGACCTGGTGGTCTAGGGGTAAGGTGTCAGACTTCTGTTCTGAGGGTCCGGGGTTCAATCCTCGGTCCCGGCACAGATTTATCTGATTGCCAAACCCTTCCTTCACCTCTGACAAGACGTGTATTAATCACAGCTTGTGAATGTGTGGAATGCCAGGCCTCCACCGTGGTTCGGATTCCACGTTAAACTGTAGGTCCTCCATTTCATCTCACAATCACCCTAACATTACACATTAGCGTAAGTGCGTATAACCCGAACGGGTAGTAAGACGCGGTGCTAATAATA
>CABFWB010000924.1:80471-93215 GCA_902151455.1 Timema bartmani
CGACCCCTTCACCCCCTTCCCTTAATAACCACCAAATAAGTCCCCAAAAACCCTTCTAACAAAATCAGACATGTTTCTTATTGGAAGGCGAGGTTAAAAAAAAGAAGAGAAAAGGGGTTATTTGACAAAAATCCTTTGAATTTACTTTAGGTTTGTTTGACCCTGACGTTTTCGATCGACCCTAAAATAAAACTAATTTTATTTTGGTTCTTTAGATTAAAAGATGGTTCTCTGTAAACTCCAACTGGTAACATATTTTCTTTTGTTTCGAAACGCGTTCTATTACCCTTTAGGGTTGTACGTTAATATGTGTTCAAAGGTAAGGTTATGTACTATTTACGCTATGTACTATTTGCATGTACACTATATACTATAATATATTAAGGAAACGAGAGGTTGAATTTAGAGAAAGTGTACGCCTATTTACATGAAGTGAGAGTGGAAAATTATGTAGGAAAAACCATCCTCAGTATACCTGACAGATATTCGAACCCCGATCTCCCCGTCATAGTCCATACTATTGTGTCCAATGTTTCTCAATATTTTTCCAATAGCGGACCACTTGATAGCCATTCGATTACCACGCAGTCCACTCAACGTAGTGAACTTACTACAGTAGCCCCATGGCTTCTTTGGTGCTGACTGACAGTTCACAGCTGACTTCTGACAGTCAACAGTTAGGTATATACCTAAACTTTGACTGTCAGCTGTCAGCTGTGAGCTGTCAGTCAGCACCAAAGAAGCCATGGGGCTACTGTACCTTCCTGTTCCCAGGTCGGAATTTCTTGTCCCTCAAGCATTGCACTCACTACAAGACGACAATCAAACTCGATTTTGTTACTTAATGCACATTTCACATGTACCAAAAAATTGTTTACTTAGCAGACTTGGCCTGTCAATATTGTATTGTTCATCTTATTCAATGTTTTATTTCTCTTACCACCCTTTCTCCCCAGGGTCCCATCTGTGTAGCACCTGGGTCGTCACCATGGGGTGGTCAACGGGCCACCGTTTTATAACCACTGCCTTAGACCATTCAATGACCAAAGTGAGTATTGTTTTATTTAACTCGTACTTTTCACCATAAAAATGTTATTTAATCAAATTACAAAGGAGCTCCATTCAAAACCGTATACTAAACCCTGATAACATAATCAGTTATTGAGTGACATATTAAATAGGCTGAAATCCAGCAATCACATGGTCTAAGAATTGATTGCTGACAATTGATAGGTTGTTGGTTCAAATCTCGACAATGTGAGGTTTTTTTTACATTAATTATTTGTCCAAGTAATTTTTCCGTCCTCTCAGCAGGCTAATGTGGGTGCACTCTCTCTAAAGTACTGTCCACCACTCTATCCTTTATATAAAGATTTTTAATATTCCCAGTTTTTAATTTAGTAATAAAATAAATGTTACGGTGCATCACACAGAGTTTATTTCGCTTTTATCTTAAAATAGAGACATTTATTAGAATCACGTAAAATTTGTGAAACGAAATAATATACGATGTTGCAAAATCACTATACCAAGGAGTATAAATTGAATACTATACAGTATACACTGTTACAGAAACATTGGAAAAAATAGGAGCATCTATGTCCACAAAAGAGGCTAATAAATAATTTACTTATAGTTCAGAAACTATTGGTTTTTAAAAAAATACTTCAAACTAATTATTTTTATGTTTAAAAGTACACAACTTTATGATGCTAAGTTATTTCATATCTCAAATGGTTGCGGAGATAAAATACAAATTGGAAATTTCTGATTATGTAAAGTGCCCTTAAAGTCATTTTCATGGGAAAGTGTGAATTACAATTTTGTTTGTAATGTTGAACAGTTCCTAGACATAAAATAAAATTAAATTCGTTTGAGCGAATTTTGAAAAAAAAAGTACACAAAATTTCTCTTTCCACTCCTAAGTAAAACTAGCCTTGATTTTAGAGTTAGATATCTGATTCCAAAATATTCTAGGGAGAACCCTACAAAAACCCTAGATACCAAGTTATATCCCGATGGGTAAAATGGTTTCGGCTCTAGGACGATATACAGACAGACGGAATAGCGATAAGCACTTTTTCGGTTTATGGGAGGGGGGGGGGGGCACGAAATGTCAGTCTTTTATAATAATCAAGTTCGATATTTTTATACGATCACAATACTTCTCTTTCCGAGGGTTCGAGAGAAAGTGAGACTGTATGGATCTATTTATATATATTATACTACTATAAAGCCACATGGCTGACTCACTCACTGACATTAATGTTTACCCACCTCCAGATGAGCTAGAAACTTTAAATTTGGCAAACTTATAGCTTCTAGCCTGTAACCGCCGGGAAAATTCCAAAAAGTTATACCTTAGATAGAGCTATATTTTTTGATTTTAGATAAATTTTGCACATTTTCCACACATTTTTTTAATTTTCTGACAAACTTATGTGACAGCTAGAATCATAAAATTTGGCAGACATATTGGCACATCCAATTTCCATAATCGTGCCAAATTTGATGATTCTAGCTACCCTATAAGTATGGATAAACTAAAATAATGTGTGAAAAATACAATACAATACCGGTAACTTTTAAGTTGTTAAGTTCAAAACAACGCTGGAATTACATTAGTTTACATCTACTTGCAAAGAAAACTCAACTATATTAACCACAACAGTGATCATGTGGTCGAAATTTCAAGTTTGTTCAATCTGGTTTGATAGTGATGGGAAGACTGGGGTTCGGATACCACTCTAGTGTAATTGTAATAGGAGTGATCTTCATATTATGTTTGTTCTATCTACTTACCCTGCAGTCTAAACACTATCACACTTAGGCACCAATGTATGAAAATATAAATAAAGTATAAGAAAGTGAGCAGTTCACACTGTGAGGCCACTTGTTTATCTACTGATAATCCTTCCCCTCTTCCTCTGACGAGTTTATACAGTCAATATACTATTTGAACCTTGAAAACGTCTACTTGCTCTTTAACAATTATCTTTATATATATATATATATATATGCTTTCACGAACTACATCCTGACAGAAGACTCTTACAGGCCATTTTCGTGACTAAGCCAAATAACCTAAATTATATATGAATTATAAGAAATACGTGTACCAACAAAAAACTACACCAAGATAAAAATGTTGTGACATTGTAGGACTATTCTTTTTTAAATTATTTAAGAATTTGTGATTTTTGTTTTAACGTTTTATCTTTAAAACTCGCTGGATAAAACGTTAACTCACTAACACGAGAAATACGATCTTGATCTTCTGTGACGTCATAGGTAGATAATGTCTTTGATTTTTTAATTTTGAAATTTATTTTCTTACTAATGGGACACTTATTCTAAAATTGAGAAAAAAGTATTTTTCTTAAACACTTCATGTTTATTTCACCAAAGATAATTAGTCTGAAAATACTTGTATTAATTATAGCATTATTAACCCGTGAGTTTGAAAATCTAATGAAACATGACACAAACATGTATATAGCTAAATTATTTTCGTTCTTTTTATTTTCTCTCTTTTTCTTTTGTGTATATATCCCCCCCCTCCTGACTCCAACTAATTGCCCCTTCTAAATGAAAACACTTAATCCCACAGATGACGCTATCTTCGATGGTTGAATCTGATCTCATTAATCCAGCACAGTTTATCTTTGTGCGCAGCAGCGCAATGTAACCACTGACTGCGCTCCACGCTGACAATCGCTGAAGAATGAAGGGGTCATACCGGTGAAGAAGATAATTTTCCATTCATTTGAACTCAATAATAAAAGTATTCACGGGTTGAAGAGGTTTATTTTTATTTGTTTTTTTCCCAGTGTTTATAGGGTTTATTTAAGTAAGGCAATAATTTCATAATTTTTTAAAATTATTATTATTATTATTATTATTATCCTTACTACCCGTTCGGGTTATACGCACTTACACTAATGTGTAATGGTAGGGTGATTGTAAGAGGAAGTGGAGGACCTACTGTTTAACGAGGGATCCGAACCACGGTGGAGGCCTGGCATTCCACACATTCACAAGTTGTGATTAATACACGTCTTTTCAGAGGTAAAGGAAGGGTTTGGCAATCAGATAAATCTGTGCCGGGACCAAGGATTGAACCCCGGACCCTCAGCACAGAAGTCTGACACCTTACCCCTAGACCACCAGGTAACCTGTTTAAAAAAAAGATAATACTATAAAACAATAATTATTCGTTAAGATTGAATTGTTTGTAGCTTTAATTCAAGTGATTTTACTTTCTGATTTAAATATAAAAAGTTGTAATCGTGAAAATTTTTTGCCTCAAGATTGTCCTTAGGTTTTATGTGTCCCCGAACCCAAAAAAGTGGATTTTACCAATTATACTGTCTGTACCCATGTCTGTCTGTCTGTCCGTCTATATCTTGGCCACAGATCATAAATGGTTTGAGAGATTGTTTTCATAATTCATATCTATACATCATGAATTTATTTTTATTTTGGCCCAGCCCTTAATTTAAGAGTATTTTACTAAGTAATTCTTAGAATTTCCAAATATTTCTAAAATCTTTTAAATAATTTTGTTTGGAATTGATATCCAGAGAGTGATTGACCTCTCAAATAACACTGTACAATTTGTTATGGGTAAGCATTCGTTTAGGGGTAGTTTACTGGTGAGTAATTTTTGAAAATTCGTTTCAAAAATATCACTAACGATTTTTTTTAAATGTGTATCTGAGAAGTGTGTGACATGACAAACGTACAAATGTAATTTTATATTTATAAATAAATAATTGTTTATATTTAGAGGCTCATCTTACAAAAAAATCTAGCTCATGTGATAGTAGCCATGATATTAAAGTCTTAGTTAATCTCAGTAACTCACGTCTAAATGATGATTAACTACACGTACCGTGATTTGGACATAATTCATCTACCTAAGGAATTTAATTTTGGAGTATATACCCCCTTTGTATATATTATATCCACCAATTTAAGAGCCTCCTTATGATAGCTTAAAATCCTATTATATTTACCAATCAGGGGTGTGTCGAATGGTGTAGCCAGGTTAAGCAGAGCTTGTTTAGACTGTATCTATGAATTGTTCTTATCCCTCAATAGAATACTCATCTGTTAGTTGTCAATCGAAATACATATCCACGTGAGGTATGTAAAGCAGAACCTATGTGTGATTGTTCAAATGGTGACCAAGTGGATAAGGATATATTACAGGTACAGCTTTAATAAGCTCTGACTAGCCTGGTGGCACTTCATGACTCGTCACTGATATTAATTATCCATGTGTATACACTGTGAGGACCTTCTCCAACTCACAATTTGAATATGTTACCAATTTTAACAAATTAAAACCAAATAAAACTAGAATTGGTTATATTAGCTATACAATAGTATTCAACCAATTTTAATAAGATTTATATTTTCTGGTAACATAGGTTATTTAATTTATTATGACAGGCAATCCATTACGATAAGACGTCTCTCTTAATCTATTAATAACAATTTTTAACTGTAAAATATGTATAATCAAATAAAAATAATGTATTATATTTATATTACTACAGCTATTAAGTTAAAGTAATATAATATTATAGCTAATAGACTTTCACTGTAAGGCCCCTTTAATATGATGAAAAATACTGCCCTTTTTTTTCAGGATGCTGATTTGTTCGGATAAATTGAATTTAACATTTATTCTCACCTTCTATATTGGAAATACTATATTTGGATATTCTATATACGTGTGGTACAACCTGTGATCCGCAACCTGTTTTCTTTTGGTCTGCCAAGCTCAACGAACTCTTAAATAAATAATAGAAAACGAAGTAATCCTGAGTGTCATTATTGAAAAACTTGTGGCGCAAAAATATGCTTAATCATAGCGTTGTGTGGATACAATCATAATAGTAATCTATTATATTTTATACTTATTCTTATTAATGTTCTTAGAATCCAAAGCTTTACTTGTTTTGTTTTTTTACCATTAACAATAATTTTTTTTAATATTTCCTTTAGGTTTGTTATGTATACTACACATTGCGGATTGTCCCCTGAATCCTATATGTTAAGCTAGCACCGCACTATTATTTCTAACCAATTTACTAGAGATTTGTGAAGAAAGCACTCTTGCATTAAATTATTATGTTATTATTTACTGGGACAAAACATATTTAAAAACTTCAACATTCTACGACAAAGTAATCTAGCAACTCAAAAAGATTTTTATATTAATTTGTAGTCAATCTGTCTTTTGTCATTTTTTTTACGAACAAAATTTGATTTTTTTTTTTTTTTATTCTATACATTTTGATGGTCTCTCTAAGACTTTTTACGTAAGAGCCCACTGGATGGGGGAACGTATTATGAGCCTTAAGTTATTAATCTTAGTCCAAGATACTAGCTCCTTGCATATTTCTACCTCTTCCCCACTACCCAATTTCCCTACCCAGTCCTCTGTATGGTGGGTTAATAGCCTTACAGGGGTAAGAGTTGGGTAGCTCTGAATCTTCGTATTTATGTGCCACTCTTAAGAGGAATATAGCGGTTAATATTATTCACAGGGAACCAGGTGGTAAGGGTGTAAGGAACTTAATAAAAATTATCTTAGCTTCATTATTACTTGTGGCTCACATGTAATAGCTTTAAGCCAGTAGGAGGCTTATTTAGATGGGTAGTTGCCAGTTAAAACACTGTTCATCCTTCAAAAAAAATTTAATTATATTTAAAATATATTTATTTATTTATTAGTCACTGCGTCTTACTAGCCATCTGTCTGTATGCGTATGAACAGATTACGCTAATGTGTAAAGGTGGAGGAAAGTTGTAATCTTTTATTAGAGGAAGTGCACCTGAAATTACGTGGAGGGAAAATGTAAAACGATTAAGGGCAAAACAAACTCAATACACTCGAACGAGATCCGAACCCCGGTCTCCCTATCATTGTCCTTCCATTCTATTGCGAGTGAGTGATTCCTTAGCACAAGATTAATTTTATTTGAGTGTGTACAATATGAATAAGCTTAAAATTGTACTATTTTGATTTATGTAAGGCAAAAGGTTGTAAACTTCAATTAATTTAATTTATTTATTATGAATTGCAATAGAAAAATATTCATTTATTTTTTAAATATATATTTGCATATATTTGGATACCTTTTACACAAATATTTAGCGTAGTGGCTTAAGGTGTGTTCACTGAGTGAGTTTTTATTGATGTGTACCAGTCCCAGTCGGGTATAATTAGGGTGGCTTTTATTAAATGGTTTTCTCATTCTCCTTCCAAGAAAATGCGGGTATATTACCACTAAAATGTTTCCTTTCTCATCTATACTAATAGCCTGTCGTAAGTAATACACGGTGGTAATATAAATGCGTGGAAGGAGAGTTGTAAAACTAATCAAGGAAAATCCACCGTCAGTACACCCAGATAAGATTTTAACCCTATCCTCAACATCATCGGCAAACCAGACTGAAACGTGCCTAACATTTAGCCCTCGTGTCCAGCGATGCGAGTAGAATAACGTCAACAGCACGTTTCTACATCTCAGTCATCCCCCGGAGGTCCAATAAGCTCTACTAGAAGGGTGTCGGACAACACTGTATAGTGGCAACCACTTCGCCCCTGGGGCTATTTGAAGTCCACGTAGACATGAAATTAAAACTATTACGAAATCCCTTCCACAGGCTCATCCATAAAAACGTAACCCTTTTTCTTACCTTTTTTTTACCAACCAAAGCCCACATCCCCCTCATGTATCACCAAGCAGACATAAGCCTTGACTCTCCCGCCCCCCCCCCAAACCCCTCAACCCCCACCCCCATGTTACGTAATATTTCACATCAAAAGAGAAGTCATTATTTCATAGGGAAACTTTTGTGACAATAAAAGAGAAACGCTGATTTAATACTTCTCAGAATCAGATTTTTAAGTATGTTTACTAACTGTGAAAACATGAATAAAAATACCTTCTTTTTTTCTCAATATTAGAAAGTATAATATCTAAAGCCCTACCCGCTTCGGTGTCCGCATGGTCTAAGCAAGGCGTCAATCTAGTAATAGACTAGACTTCCAATGATGGGGAGATCAGGGTTTGAACACCGGTCGTCTGTAGTGTGTATAATTTTCCTAAATAGTTTTTCACTCTCCCTACACTCAAATGAGAGTATACTTCATCTAAACTCAACCTTCCTCATCCTTAATATAATAGAGTAATTAGTACATAAGCGGATAGCCCGAATGGCTAGTAAAACGCGGTGTTATAAAATTAAAGTGTTAAACCTGTATAAAAAAATTGGTACCCCCCTCCCCCTGTGGATATAAGACCCCCTCGCCACAAAGACGTTACTTGGTTTATGAATGCCCTCCCACCTATTTGCCCCTTTGCTTCCCCTAAAATCACGTATATATGTGTTGCCAGAACCGAATTTCATCCCACCATATTGGTTTTAGAATCCATTTACCGTTGAGGTGGGGGTTGCAGCTAGAAGAAGATGTAAAAACATTGAAAGAAAAACATGATTAAAAAAAACAAGTTTACTGTGAAAATTTTGACTCCCCAAAGTGATATAAACTCAACATATAGTCATGCATATCCTATGCTTTTGCGAATGAATACATGAGTCATCATCATTTCCTAAAGGTCAGGCCTTGTCTCTACTGATAAATCTCTCAATCCTATGTGATCCTTTTAATTTCAGGATGTGAAATGTATCCCCTATCACTGATCTTGTTATTTAGGTAGGACATCCTTGATCTTCCCCTCAATTCCCTCCCCCCCCCTTAACATCTCACTTTCTAAAATGTTCTGGATAAAGTTGTCGTGTCTCAATATGTTCCCCAAGAATCTCCGTTTTTCTACCGTCCTCAATAATTTCCTTTTTTCGTTTAGTTATTTTAGTATTTGTCCATTAACATTCCTGCCTTTCCTCCTTGTCAACCAGAACAACATGAGAGTAGATCTGGTAATTTTTTGCTAGCGGTTACTTACCTACCTAGACTCCTACTGTATATACGGTATAATTCTAAAGGTTCAATTTAACCAGGGGGATAGGGAGGGAG
Organism: Timema bartmani; assembly: GCA_902151455.1. Lineage (NCBI taxonomy): Eukaryota > Metazoa > Arthropoda > Insecta > Phasmatodea > Timematidae > Timema > Timema bartmani. The sequence continues at coordinate 89,530 of CABFWB010000924.1, forward strand.
TATTGGGGGTGGGCGGGGGACAAATGGTTCATTAGGATTCACAAGCCACATTCTATCCAGCCCGTTACACTGAAATACATATTTGTTATCGTAGCGTGATGGAGTTCAATTGGTTGGGAATTCTCGTCCTATCGCACTTAACTAATCATACCGTGATCAATTTCTATGGGAATAGCAATTTGATTTATATATATATATATATAGATTTATGTATAGCCTATATATATTTTGTGTATATACATATATATTGTAAACAAAATGTATTGATGGCTCTTTTGAAGAATAAATGTGTTCAAAACGCTTACGTCAGTTATTGTTGCGTGTAATTACAGTGGAATGATTTTGCATTTTTTTTAATTCAGTTTTTATTCTTTATCAGCTGTGTTTTAATGTTTTTTATTGATCACAAATTGTTTGGCTAACTGAATGTAGTGAAATTTGCGTTGTAATGGTTTATTCTCGTAAATACGCAAGTCTCCCTCACATATTTTCCCCAAAACTGTGTTATAATTGATTGTATTACTATTCTTTTCTATCTGGTGAGGGACATCTTAGTTATTCACTTTAATTAAGTATTTTAATTTTAGCAAGTTTGTTTTTACAGTTTTGTTTGTTACAAACGGGATTTATAATTATTTTAAAATTAATTGTTTCCGTCTATAGAAATCACCCATTAAAAAGTTATGGTGGACAGAATGAATGAAATATATGTATAAATTATTCCCCAAAATAGGTTAAGTCCTAATGACTCACATAGGTGTGCACGCGAGCTAAACGTAAATATTGGGTAGTCCGTTTGACGTTTATAAAGAGGTTTGTGTTCAAATCCTGACAATGTTTACTGAGGGTTGTCTTTCATACGTGGTTTACACCCCTCTCTCCACGAAAATGCTGGTACGTATCCTTTATATTCTTCGTTTTGTAACCCAATTATATTAGTAAAATTAAACGCTTATAAACCGATTGGGTATCAGGACAGAGGGGGGAGGGGGGAGCTAGGTTGGAGTTCATTAAACTATCATATATATATATATTGTACAATAATTATGTCTATGGTAGTATACATTGTTTGAAACTAAATAAATATATTGCAATTATTATGAATGGAAGGATTTTTTGTTTAACAAGTTCGATAAAGATAAATTATGATTTTCTTTATTCAAAAAATATATAAGTTTATATTTCAAAATATTGTATCGCAATGCTAAGCATTTTTTCTTTATTCATTCAATTTATTTTAAAGTTTTAACATTTTCATACGTGTTGCTTAGTTCCTTATAAAGAAAAATGCTCCAGGCATTAAACTAAAGTTAAAAAAAAAAAAGTATGAACACCCTTTCAAGAAGTGTTTTAAATACTAAAGAAAGTATTGTATAATAATTATTTTCTTATAAAAAAAACTCCATGGTGTCAGCCCGTAGGTGATTTAAATCGAGTTGCCGCGGAATGTTATCGAGTACAGTTTCTACATTTATGGAGAGAGGGTGCCATGCTGTATGTACAACTAACCATCCTGCCGTTTATCTTAGTTTTCTAGACCAGAGCCGCTACTACTTAAATTCAAGTAGTTCCTAATTTGTTCTCACAAGGCTGAGTTCAAAATATGTTTATAAGAATTAAAGGTTTTTAAATTCAAAATTTGGTCACCAAAATAAGCTAAAGAAAGAAAAAAGAATATTTAAGAAATAAAAATGTATTTATGGGTCCATGTATGAGAATTAAGTAATGATAAATGTACTTAATGTAGTTAAACACTTAGAAAACAAAATATGTGGTTTCTTATTATATATTTAATACATTTCCAAAAATGTGTAATTTACCTAAACATACGAGCATCACTATAAAGGTCTAGAAGATACAATTAACAACACATTGGACCAAACTTATAGTGAACTTATAATCACGAATACCTTTAACTACTTTCGTATCACAAAAATACTAAGTAGTTTTAACCTTATGAGGTGTATCAGGTGAAGTGGTGACGTCTCTTAGAGACAATTTATTAATTCACAATATTTACCACGATAGTCAAGGTAATTTAACTATTCTATAAATCAATTAGTGCATATAGCTATTTCATAACACCATATCGTAAATTTCTGTTAAGGGCGTGGTAATAGTTACAGCTGGCATCACTTTAAACCAACTTTATTATTTTTATTGTATGTTTATTTTATTGGTGGTAAAGACAATACTCATCGAACTATCTTGTGTCCACATATTGTCCAATATGTGACCTTATTTACAGAAGCTGTTTGTGGTGGCGCCGTAATCAAGTTAGGTTAACAATGAGGGCACTCCATGGCACGTGCTCTCTCTGTTAGTGTAACGGTAACTCCCCACCCCCCACCCCCCACCCCCACCCTGTTGTTTACCAGAAACTTTATTACCCCTTACACACATCTAGTTCTGTCTCTGTCTAAAGCTAATATAGACTGTAAGCCTTCGTGCATTCAATGGGTCGGGCTTTGGCTCACGCCACTGAAAAGGCCCCCGGAATTGCAATATATAATGGCTAATTTGAGTTCACGCCAAATTTCACAAATGTATGCTCTAATTGGCTGATTCCAATTACAAGGAGACTGGCGGTCATACGGAATGTTTATATATGTGTGTGTGTATTATTATTTATATGCTGTGATTAATCAATTTCTAGCTATTACAACTTTATTTGATTACATTTCAAAGACAATAAAACATTAGTCATTTAACTAATAATGTTAAAGCCATTTTCGATGAAATGAAAGGTTTGCTTGGCTATGATTTCTTAGAACTGCTTACAAAGTTAGTTATACATTTAATTACAATGTTATTAGTCTAGCTAATATTTGATTTAAAGCATATTATAAATTAATTTTATACATCCATTAATGAATTTCAACAATCATTGTTTAAATTATTAAAATCAAACTTATGAATGTGGGAATTTGTTAAGTTTATAGTAGTTTAATTTCATCAACTTGATTAATTTGTTGAGTTATTTTTAATTGTTCGTTCGATATTTATTCGCTAATGTATTTAGTGGCTTGATTTTTTTAATCTTAAATTTGTCAGCTTATTATTCTAATACACTGGTGTGCTTTTATACATTTTAAAATAATTGTTGTGATTATTTTAATGTGAATGCTTCTTTGTTATGAATTAGATTTTTTATAATTATTGCGAATATAAAAAGATATCTGTTTCTTTGATTGAAGAAGCTAGTTCATAGTATGAGGATTACTCTTAAACAATTTCTCCCGAGAAAACAATAAGCAGTTTTATGTGAAATGTAAAAAATAAGCTCCCCAGATATACATTTTAAGCAAAATTGTTAAAGGTATTTTCAAAATGCTTCAGGTTTTTGAAAATCACTTATTATTAAACTACACGTTATCTTATGTTCACCCAAAAACCAAGTACACAGTGCTATTTAAGCACTCAATCATTCCAGAGATTTACATTTTAAACAAAATATAGCTATTTTCGAAAAAAAATTGTAGTTAAAAAAATCACTCATTATTAAACTATCCTTAGTTATTTTAGGGCTAGAGTAAAAAAAATTCCAATATACTACCTTATATCATCGAGCTTGAACCAAATACATCAAGTCCTTTCAGAACTGTGGCAAGAAACAGGCGGACAGGCATGGTGACAGGTAGACATACAGACATGGTGACAGGCAGACATACAGACATGGTGACAGG
>CABFWB010000924.1:103777-115621 GCA_902151455.1 Timema bartmani
GCTGGGAGATGACGTCACGGGCCCCGGCTGTAGTGAAAGAACTCTTTCTCTCGCTCTTGTTCCCTCTCCGTCTACACAAGCGCCTGTCTCACTCACTCATACAAAGCCAAGAGCGGCCTAATCAATACCGAGGGGCGGGCCGAGAGGGGTGATGGGGGAAGGGGGGTATAAGCGCGCGTCGACAGGTTAATCAAGAAGACGGTATCTTTCTAAAAAAAAATTTTTTTTTCAGAAAATTAAATCTATTGGCTTATTGATTTATTTATTTTCTACCCCAACGTAAGAGTAGAGATGAGGAAAAGTATTATTTAAAATAAATGTACCAGAATTTGCGTGACGAAAGAAAGATTGGGAATATTTTAGGAGTAAAAAAATAAATAAAACACCCTCAGTACACCCGAACGAGATTCAAAGTTGAATCTTCACATCAGCACAAAACCATACTAGGCTGAGCCTGCTCTTTAGTCTGCGTGCCCATCGATATGTGTTATATTAACAAAGAAAATAAGCTGGCCTAATTTTTATAAAATAAACTAGACGATGAATTAAAGTCATAAACTGCACATGCACCTATTATTATCAGTACTGGCCATTGCCGATTTGAATTATCTAGTAAAAAGTGATAGGATGAGAACTATTCATAAGTAAACGCACCATAATTCGTCTGGAAAGAGATAAGATAGTCACGATGTGAAAAATAAACCACTCCTCAAAGACACCTGATGTGGATTGAGCTATATACATTTATTTTCTGCTCTCTAAATAAAAAGTACGAGTATCAACAAACCAATTTTCATATAAAGAATCGTTTAGAAAAATCAAACATTCTTTTTCGACCATCATTGATATATTATTAGTGTTATTTGTATGTTAATTATATATTTAAAAAGCATAACACATGAACTGGTCTATGAATACCTGAACGAATACCTCCTAATTTTCCTAGATATCAAATAAGGTTCTTCCTATAAAAATAGGCATTAGGATTTTCTGTGTCTAACATATAATGTGCATAAACATATATAGTATTTTAATTAGATGAGGTTATATGTAAGCTTATTGTTGATAAAAGGTCCAGTCATAGAAGTGCTTAAAAGGCCTTATTATGTATCAGAGACGGACATGAGATCGTATCGTTTGTCAGAGATATGTATAAGGCCCTATTATGTATCAGATATGGGTAAAAAGGCCTTATTATGTATCAGAGATGGGTAATAAGGTCTTATTATGTATCAGAGATGGACATGTGATCGTATCGTTTGTCAGAGATACGGACATAAGATGTTATTGTCTGTCAAAGACGTGTATAAGGGCTTACTGTTTGTCAAAGATGTGATATAAGGCCCTATTATATATCAGAGAATGATATAAGATGTCATTGTCTGTCAGAGATGTTTATAAGGTCTTATTGGTTGATGAAGGATGATAGGAGAGCAACAGGTGAAGAGCGCACCCTACCTTAATAAAAAAAATACTCACCTAGACCTCGCCGTCCGCACTGTCTAGCTCCCGTAACTGTCCATACATCTTTTATTTAACAAAAGTTTCTGTATAAAGGCTTCGCGTCGAGGTGGGTGGTAACTCACACGAATCGCTTTTCAATAATGTCGACTCAGCACTTGCGAGAAGAAACTCCATTGAAAGGCTACGCCATTCCCAACTTTGGCCATTTTCTCCAGATAACCAACCATTCTCCTTTTTTTGGAGAGGAATACGGATTTGGGGGGGAAGGGAGATATAAGAATATATTGCTTTAAAATAAGACCCGCTTCGGTTGAAGCATGGTCTAAGGCGTCACTCTCGCAAAAGACAAGAATGAACAAGACGGGGAGATTGGAAGTTCAATCCCGGTCGGGTGTACTGTGGGTGGTTTTATCCTAAATGGTTTTCCACTAGCTTTTCACGCAAATATGGGTACATTTACTCTGGGTTCAACTGTCCTAATCTCTAACGCATTAGTGTAATGTAGGCCTATGCGTATGTGTATAGGTAATAAGACGTGGTGATTAAAAAATATATAAGAATATATTGCTATAAAATCAGAATATATTTATGATTGTTTTTAATATTCTGTCAAGATAAAGGGTTCATCTTTAAACCATGTAACGCCGTTAAGATATAAGCTTTAGTGTATGTATGTTATATGGTTTGGAGGGCGGGTGCATCACAGTACTGCGTAACACAGAACTTATAATTTAATTATGATGTTGGAAAAACTGTTAATCAATTACTTAAATAAATCAGTGATATAAAATTCTTTGAAATCATTTACATCAAGGATTCAAAATTAATTCTGAGTAGTATAAAATCTGAATCCCTCTTTTGGTGTCACAAATGTTTCCTTATTAGATAATGACATTCACTCTTGATATGAGAAATTATATTATTATTATCGCGTCATGTTACATGTAAGGTTATACGCATATATGAAAATCACTCTTATGGGGTAGGTATGAGGGATGAAGCATTTTAGAGGCAATCTACCCCTATTTACGTGGAAGGAGAGTGGGAAACCATTTAGGGGGAACCACCTTTAACATAGTCGACCAGGATTTGAACCCTGATCCAACCGTCCTTAGCAGGCTTGTCCAGCGTTAAGTGGGTTATGGACCACCCGAAATATAAGTCTACTGAGCTAAGGGACCCAAGTTTGATTCTCGGCATCGCCGAAAATTTGTTACTGGTGAAATTTGAGTTTATGCTTTAATAGTGATAAATTAACGGCCTTGGACTGGATGTTGTGCCTGTCCTAGTCGTAAGTTATATTATAAGACATATGAAGCTACGACAGGCCTAGCCAGCTGGTAGTGGAAAATATGTGGCTTGAATAAAAAACTTACCCAGGCTGGAAACAACAATGGATGTAAATTAAATTTATATAAATTATACTAAACATAAAGAGATTATCTATAAATAATGTATTATGGAATTCTAAATATAGGCCCTAGAGTTGGACATATACTCTACTTTTATACACACTTATTTATACTTTGTAATTATCCTGTCCACCAAAACATGTTGGTTAATAGATGAGAGTCTAAAATCTCTATTGCACTTGTTTTCTGCTATGTGGGTTCTTATTTAGATTACTGATTACTGATTACTGATTTATCTCCACGCCTTCTTTAATTTAATTTGCAGTATCCATGATTATGGTACCATAGTACCGAAACATGTCGGAATGAAATATAATCCAGCCTCTTTCCAGTGCTGGATATCAAAAAGGAGTAATGGGACAAATACAACAGATAAGACTTAAGATTATTCTACATTACATAAACACTTCATTTAAATTGTTTGGCAGTTTGGCAGATGTTAACCTAATATTTATTATTTAATTTCACAACAAATCTAGACTTAAGAACACTGTTTGTACCACATTATATTGTATTTTATATCTTTGTATTAAAATCTTATTATTCATCAACTCGTTTGAGATTTATATTTTAAGTTGATGATGCATTATAATTTTATATAAATGTTCATATCTTACATTATATTTCTTCACCAAAATTATATTTAAATTATACATTTTAGTGCTTGTTAATTTCACTTAATACATTCACCACTTTATTAATTGTTTAATTTAGAAATTAATTATTTTATCTATTTTTCTAGATCAACTTATCTAAGTCTTAAATTTTATTACTGAAGAGGGATAGACATAAGCTACTGTAAAATGGATTTAGTTACTTTTTTTTTTTTTAGAAATAAGTTAGGCCTATATACAGCCTTTACACATTAAAAAAATCCTTGCTATATTTGAAAAAATACATTAATAACCCTTGTAATTAATTAGTGTGTTAAAGCAAGTTAGCCCACAGCAGCGTTGATAGAGGATAGAAAAACGACTGTGATAGATAATATGTGGAGAACTACCGTTCTCGGTGTAGTCGGATGAGATTGTAACCCGGACCTCGCCATAAACGACAATCCAGTATATTGCAAGACTGACTGACAGATAAATTACCAGAAAAGTTAATTATGTGGGCCAATTTTTAAACTGGGGCCTAGAACAAAAGTGTAAGGGTACTCAGGGGTACATGAGATGGAAGAGGAACATGTTTGATATAGAATGACCATGTAATGAGGATGGAAAAGGAGAGAACAGCAAAGAGAATAACCAAAATTAAGTATAATATAGGAAAAATACCTCAAGGGGGATCAAAAATGAAATAGGAGAGGAAAATAACAGAAAGTTTTCAAGTGGTAGGAGAAAAATGGAAGCGAGTAAAGGATTAAGAATGGTGGAGGGATAGAGGAAGAAGGAGATATTTTACTAAACTGACCCGGTAACAGGTTGGAACGAGATGATGATAATGATGACCTAGATGATAAACCCCCAAATCCCGAATTAATATTAATTACAAACTAAAAAATAGATAGTCGGAGTGTCAGTTCACTTGGTTGGGCATGGAATGAGATGTATCATTTATCAATTCATACCACAAATATTAGATTAATTTCAAGTTAAACTAGTATATATACACGTATATATGATACATTATTATTGTATCCGTTCACTGTGCTAACAATAACTCGTGGCTAGAAAATAATTAATTATTTATCGAACACATGCACACCAAACTAATAATTTTTTTTTTTAGCACCGCGTCTTACTAACCATTCGGGTTAAATGCTTGTGAATTAATTAAGCTATTGGGTCTGGGTTGAGGATGGTTGTATTTAAAGGAAGTTTACCCCCACATTAGCGTGGAGTAAGAGTGGAAAAACATTTAGGAAAAACCACTCTCAGGACACCCGACCGGGAATCGAACCCCGATATCCGTGTCATTGGCAACATCTTCCAACCAGAGAATGACACCTTAGGCTATGTGGCCACCGAAATGGTTATTAATCATTATTATTATTACTATAGTATTTAGAAGTAGTATTTTTATAAATTAGTATTTAGTGTTTTGATTTTCAAGTTTTACTGTCACTAATGTAATGATTAGGGAATTTACAATTATCTAGTATTTGGTTTCTTGTGTTTAAATTAAAATATTATTTACAAACAACAATTTAATAGCTCAAATCATATTTCAAAAACTTTTTCGTATCTATATTTTTGTGTTTGTGGGTCTAAGAGAAATATAATTTCATGAAAATAAATGTTCACATTAAAAGTACTTGTATATTATGTTAAAGATATGTCTTAATATAAAATACTAAGAAAATGATTTAACTATTTCTTGTTAAAAGTATTACGAGGAGCTCACAATTCTTTTTTTATTAATGTCATCTTGTTATATTTTGGCACGTTTAAACTATGAACTAAACATATATAAAGGTCAAAACCAATTAACCCACTCAATCATCATCGTATATCCCCAACCTTTGAGCCTGGAAACTTGAAATTTTGAGTGAAAAATACTTTTAGGACCTAGGAAAGAGATAAGACGGAGTTTAACAAAATTGACCCCTAAAAAGTGAGAAGGGGAGGGTTTTTTTTTGTTTGTTTTTTCAAAATTCATTGATATATCACTTAAACCAGCGGACGTAGAGCTTGAAATTTAAAATGAATGTTCGTTTCTAGAATTGGGTTTGATGTTTTTAAGGATTTTTAAAATTTCATCTCCGAAGAAGGTGGAGAGGGGCAGAAAGGTATTAGACTCACAGACTCGCTCAATACCGTATTTATTAAATATTCAGGACAAAAAACTTGAAATGTTACTTGTCAGGATGTAAGAGGGATTGTCCCATATAACCATAAAAAACAAAATTGGAAAATTTCAAAATGGGGCTTCAAGAAATTGGGGCTTATAAATAGAAAAAACTTATTAGATGATATTGAAAATTAAAATTTGGCAGACAGGTAGATATACAATTCTATATAAATTAATAAATCCTAAAATTAGACATTTCTAAGAGAGAATTGGAGAAAAAAGGGTGGGGTGCTCAAAATTTCAAAAACTAATAGTATACATTATTGCTACCCCAGCAGGGTAGAAAACTGTTGGTCGGCAGGTAGGTAAAAATACCAGTCAAAATAAATATTAATGACTGAAAATGCTAAATTTTTAATTGGGACTTTTAAAAATGGGGATGGAGAGGGTAAACACAGAAAAAAAAACACTTTTAGGTTTGGTATAAAGTTTAAATTCGGTAGGCAGGTAGCTCCAAATAACCATATTCGTTTTAAAATTCCAAATTTTAAAGTTGGAGTTGTTTGAATGGCCGGGTTACAATTTCCCAAACTAATAGAAATTACTATTTTTCTGTGAGGTACTAAACTTAAATTTGGCAAGAAGGCATAAAGACCACTCCAAATAAACATAAAAAACTGAAGATTTTAAATGGCGAAAATAGTGAGAAAGGGTGAGGGTGGTTAAATAAAAAGAAAAAAAAACTTTTTAATGTAAGGCAGAAAATTGAAATTTTACAGGAATGTAGAGGGAATAATTTACTTCAATAACAAAATAAATGTTAAATAGTCACTATTTAGAAAGGTACCCAGTGAAATTCTGGTTTTAAAACCCCCAAAACTAAAATAATAAATTACTTTTCAGTGTGGTAGAAGATTGAAATTAGTAAAATGGGTAAAAGAACCACGCCAATCAACCATTGTTTGATCTTTAAATTTAAAAATGAAGAGGATTCATAAAACAAACATAAAATACATTTTTTTGGTGTGATATAAAATAGAAGTTTGACATATAAGTCAATAGACATTCTAGTAGAACCTAATGACGACTGAACATAACAAATTTCAAAATTGAGGCCTGGTAAATGGAAGAGTTTGAAATTGATACAACTGATACCTTTCAGTGGAGTTTAAAATTGAAACTGGGGAAGCACGTAAATAAATAAAATAAGATAAATAAAACTTAACATTTTTAAATGCGAACGTGGGAAATGAAAAATGGTAGTATGGGGTAATATGTTGTAGCTTAAGACTTTTCCAAAATTATTATAAGAAACCTATTTTCGACACGAAAAAAAAATTAAGTTTGCCAAGTTTGTAAAAGGACCACTCTACAAAAACCATAAAAGCTTGAAAGTTTGGAATTTAAAATTAAGAGCTGGAAAATAAATGACTAGTAGAAATAAACTTCTCAATATGACATTAAATTTGAATTATGTATTGGCAGACACAAAAATCTAAAGAAAACTAATATAAAAACTAAATATTATCTTAACGGGAATCAATTTGCGTTGCGATAACAAAGCTAACAATTAAATTGCTCCTATCTGACAGCGATACAACAATTAAAATAAACAAATTCTAACGACATAGTTCGGTTAGCCGTGATACTTTTTGGAAAACCATGATGCTTATTATTCAATATATTTATATAAAAAAGCATATTATTTATTTATGCTCTTTGATGAACTGTGATGCTCTTTTTTCTTAAATATTTCTGTAACAATGTCTATTAATTCGTTTATCTTATTTTGTAATCTTCCTTGGGTAAAGATCGCGTTGTTAGTAGGATGCGTTTGATTGTACGCTCAGTTTGTGTACAGGTTAATATTTTGTCTACATTAATTATTTATTTATTTTAATATATTAATTATCATGATTGGTTTGTGTTTGCTCAGAATTTTACATCGAGGGACTATCAAAAAGTGGGCAGCTGGATGTGAACTTTATAATTTAATAAAGCTTTGGGACTGCTTAACCCTGTTAATAACAGTTACAACTGCTATTAATTAATATAAATTAGGGGAAATTAATAATAATGATTCTAATTGATTTTATCTTGAACTAATCGTTTTTGGTATTTGTTAATTAGAAAAAATACATTTAGTTTTAATATATCACAAACTAATATAAGAATAAATAGACGTCAGCACAATCAGGAAACAAAAGGGTCCCATTTTTAATTTTAATAACAAATTATTTAAAGAGATAACGATATTTTAATAAGACTGTTTCAATTGTTTTTCTCATTCATAGACAACAATATAAATAAATATGTTCTGCTCATGAACATGCCTGCGTGTATTATGTTTAACGAAAAAATTATGTCAATATTAGTTTAAAAAGACGAAGAAATTGGAAAAAATAAAATAAACTAGCATGGTCAATAAAAAACTGTCAGTTCAATTTGTTTTTATAAGCTAAATATTCAAGCGTGTAATTTGGAACTGAAGTGTTTCTCTTTTGTTAAAATGTTGTCACACAACTCACGAGTTTTTGAAGCGATTGCAATGAAAGTTAATATTTCGTTACATGTTTCCATCTAATATATTTGCTAAATGGTTAGATTAAATGGGCTGGGATAACTTATCAAACCAAATTTGTACTTTCATTTCCAAACAAATTAATTTGATATTTTTGAAAGGTCATATTTTAATTGTTTATGTTTGGTTTGTATTCAATGTCTCTTTTTGAAACAATAAATTAAATATCACAATGGGATTATTGACACAAACATTCATATTATTGAAGACCATTTAGTTTTCAAAGTAATATTATTGCTATAGGAATGGTTTCAGGTTTTGAGTTGAGTCTTTTTGCTATCGGTTTATTTCTATCGTCACCATCGGACACACGAAATAAGGCGTCAGTCTAATATATTCCTGCATGCCAGTGACTGAGAGGTTCGGGGTCAAATCCAGTCCAGATATAGGCCTACCGATATAGTGTCTATTAAATAGTTGTCCAATACTATTTCCCATAAATATGGACACATTTTCTCTAAACGTTAGCCTATTCTTCCTGCGACATTAGTGTAATAATCAACCCATAAATTAAAGTTAGCAGCCAATGTACTTAGATATGGATTTTTTTAATATAGAAATATTTTTTTGTGCGAGCATGCATGAGGGGGAATAGATAGAACTAGCTCAAAATAGGGATACGGTGTGATGAGGTGAACTAGATAGAACTAGCTCAAAATAGGGATACGGTGTGATGAGGTGAACTAGATAGAACTAGCTCAAAATAGGGATAGGGTGTGATTAGGTGGACTATATAGAACTAGCTCAAAATAGGGATAGGGTGTGATTAAGTGGACTATATAGAACTAGCTCAAAATAGGGATATGGTGTGATTAGGTGGACTAGATAGAACTAGCTCAAGATAGGGATAGAATGTAATGAGGTGGACTGGATAGAGCTAGCTCAAGCTCTGAATAGGTCACGTACTTTTATAAGTACGGCAATGAACTCTAGAATTCCTAATGCCATAGAGTAAGTACGTAAGTAAGTTTGGATTACTGGGAAGTTTTTTTATATAATTAATTAAACAAACTAGGAATGTAAATACAATTGTGATATTATTTTTCCACCATAGTGGCAACATGAGCGTCCAATTTTCAAATAACGGGCTCACTATGAAAATCAGATTCTAGAGTTCATCACGCATTCATTTTAACTGACTTGCTCAGCTAAGCGCCTTGGCTCAGGTGACCAGAGATTAAATTCAGCCTAGGTTCACTGGTGGGATATTCTAGTTTCCATCCTCCCACCAGGCGTATGCTTTCAAAATGCTACCTATTCTCTACAGACTTAGATGAAGTCGCTAATATAATCCAAGCGATAAACGTGTCAAAAACAAAAGACAGAATCCCCTCCCCATTTTTTAAAAAAAAAATCCGTATAGGGGAATATCACTAAGTTTGTGTAGCCATCATGGCCCCCCTCCCGGCCCCCTTTTTCCTTCTTGTGATACCCACTAGTCGTCAGCTGTTTCCAAAAGGCAGGGTCTGAGGAGAATGGCTCCAGTTCACCGTCATTAAGTAAGTTCCGAGCAAACACTCTTGCCGTTAGCAGATTAACAAGGTGTGTAGCAAGTGGTGCGGTAATATATGATAAGTTTGCAAAGCGCTGATTGGATAAGACTCTGGGTAAGGGGTTAGGGGAGATTAGTCGATGTTACACGTAGCTATAATATCTTGTTTTCCTACGAATGGACATTTGGAGTAACTTTTATAATAATAATAATAATAATAATAATAATAATAGCACCGCGTCTTACTACCCGTTCGGGTTAATAAAAATAATAATAATAATAGCACCGCGTCTTACTACCCGTTCGGGTTATACGCTTGAGTACTAATTACACTAATGGGTTAAGAATTGGGAAGGTTGAATTTAAAGGAAGTGAACCCCGCATTTGCGTCGAAGGAGAGTGGAAAACCATTTAGGAAAAATCCCCACCCAGTTCACCCGACCGAGATTCGAACCTCGATCTCCCCGTCCTCTGCGGTCTAGCTCAACACAACTGGCGCGTTAGCTAACTACAACCACCGAGGGGGGTTAACTTTTATAAAACACAAAAGTATTATCTGCATCCAACATTGATAACATTATAATTTATCATTAGCCTTAATATATATGTATATATATTATCTATCAAAACTGAAAGCTGCAGCTCAAATTACTTAAAAATAGCTCTTTTTTGTGCCATATTGTCCTAAGCCATAAGGCGTCACTCTCGCAATCGAGTAGACCGCCGATGACGGGGAGATCAGGGTTCGAATCTGACTTTGGTGTACTGAGGGGGGTTTTGTCTTAAGTTTTTCACTCTCCCTCTACGCAAATGCTGGTATACTTCCACTAAAATTCAACCTTCCTAATCCCTACCCCATTAGCGTGATTAGTATATAGACGGTTAACCTGGACATGTATTTAATCACTTTTTCTAGTTGTCTGATACGTCCATTCATAGGAAAATTAAGGTATACGTTCCGAGATACGGTTTTTAAAATGACGTTGCATTTTATATAAATGAGCATCTTATTCTAAAGGTATATCTGAAGAGGGTATCTTATAAGAAATGCATCAGCATTATATTTTTAACCACTAATAGTGGAACCCTATACTATCCTGAAGAGCAACAAAGTGCATTGATTCATTCGCACCTTGGACCACTCGGACATTGTTATGGGTAAAAATACTTCAGAAAACGTTTTATCTTTCTTGCCATCACAAACAAATATAGCTCATTTACTCTTTTATATCGATTTAAACCAAATGCTTTGAAGTATGTAAAAATAACATAATTACAAATAAAAAATATTCCCCATAGGTTAAAACTATCACCTAGGGTCTAGGGGTCGCTGCTTTATTCCAAGATACGTTTAAAATTACTTTTAATATATGTGAATCGGTTCATACTGCAATCAAATATTACAATCTCAAATGCTAGGGTTGTGCGATTTTTGTGTAAATTATTATAGCCTTAGGTCAAATCAGCTTGTAATCCGTGTGTTGATGACGTGTTCAAATCAAAATTAATTTCAATGCATTTATTTTTAGCTAAGCTCTTCAGAAAAAAAACAACATTCTGCACTTTGTGTTGTTGTACAAGATAAACTACCTGCTTGGACATAAAGAGTATTTTTTCATAGGTTTTTATTCTTTTTTTATGTAGAATATTAAATTCTATTGTGAATCCTAACGGCTTTACAAATCCATTTGTAAATTAGACGGCCATAACAAGTCGTCAACTTTCCAGTCGGATTACTGTCTATTAGTCCACGCATGTGGAGGGATTGAAAAATCAACCGATTCAACGCTTCAACTTGTTGAAGGTAGTGTGTTAATCCACTCTGCACGCTTTACTAAATCCACATAAAATGAAGGTTATAATCTACACATCTCCTCACTGATCTATACAAATAAGCAGGGATACACGATTGAAGACTATACATGTATATATATATAGAGAGAGAGAGAGCTGATTACACGTATCGTAGAGGTTGGTACACTTGGTTTCGTCCGTGTTCATCAGTGAAGTAACGATCAAAAAGCTCAGCTACACACACTTTCACAAACTAGTGAATAGAGCCCTACGAACAACCCGACATCCACCAAAACTTTTACTACTTTGTTGAAAAACGATAAAGCAAAAACAGTGAAGAACCAAGGTTTTGGAAGGGTAGGAGGGTT